>DWAE01000013.1:0-31153 GCA_018237945.1 Heliconius sapho
AGTGTTATTCCACACTCAGGAAAGAAAAATACTTATTAAGAAAACGTATAAAAAAATTGAACGTAGCGGAATTTGAAATAGCGTTTCTTTGGAAACCACCCAAGACTGACGGACAGGTCAAAGAGGCGCGGGTTCAAATCCACGTTCAAATTTTTATACGTTTTCTTAATAAGTATATACACATATCAGTATATTTTTTCACCTATCACATGACCTGTTTACCCCGGCAATACATTTAGCACGTTTCAAGTTATATGTATGGACTTGCTGTACAAACACCGTGAGTTTGTCTTCGTGAGATTTATCTCCTCGTTCGGATCACCGTCACAGGTCATCTCCAACGAACTGGGTAAACATTCTTACTCTATTGTACTAAGATTAATTTTGTTTAATACCCAGGAGTTCCTTTCGGGATTCATAACTATTCATTTTTCTTTTGTCGTTCGTGTATTCATTTGTGGTTGCTTTTATACAATTTTTGTTTATATAAACCGTCCTTTTATTGGTTGAATGACAGATTCATTTTGGTGTTGACAATTGTAAAATTTAACTGAAATTGTTATACAAAATGTTGAAATGTCTTATGTTATTATAGATATTAAAGAATTATACTATTAATTATAATGAATTATTGTATTACATGAAATCTGTGGATAAAATATTTTTGATTCGTTTAATTTCCTGCCGTATATTTAATTATTTTTTTGGGTCATAGGTAACTTTAAGCTAACGCCTATATATAATAAAGAAATTAAGTAGAATACTGGGGATATTCTTATTGTAAGAAAACAAATTAAACACTGAACTTATAATTTTAAAATCAATGTATAAATATAACAAAACTATAAAAGTGGTAAAAATATACTTTTAAGAGTTTATATACAAGTAACAAATAACAAATGCCAAAAATAGAGCTGTTGGCCTAAAAAACAAAGGCAAATTTCTATTAAAACAACGGTTTAAGAAGAATTGTTCAGTGTGATGAATACTTTCTGATAATGCTCGAAAACTGGGGTTCTTCATCAAAATTCAGTTCTGATGTGGAAGCCCAGGACCTCGAAGCTAACTAAAAAGGCTAATAAAGTTAATTAAAATCTAAAAGTTTATGAGACTTCGGGTTTTTCCTTGGTGCCATGACGACTGCCTCAACAAAAAAAAGCATAGATTTAAATGAAATGAAATAAAAATAAATAAGAATGCAATTGCTTGTACTTTTCAGCCACCTCTCACATATTGTGAATGTAAAATGTACAAGCGAATGCAGTTCAGCGTATTGACTTCGTTAACATAAAGCATTTTAAATGACTGTATCTTCGACATTTGAGTGTCGCCGCCAGCAAACCGATAATTAATTAAATCATTCGATTTCCACAGACAACCAAGTCATTATTTTTTATTTTCAGCTTCACGCTTTATCCCACATGTAGCACGATAGACAGAGGGAGTCTAGAGTTAATACACTCCATTCTCCACTTCAGAGTTCAGTTCCAGCGGTGGTGCAGGAGCACAAGCGTGTAAACGCCACAGGTTGTGGATTCGATTCCCATATGAGGAAATCAAATATTTAATATTTTAATTTCTTGTCTCGGGTGTCGAGGCAAAGCTCGGCGTTCAGCTTCGCTATTTAACACTCAATGTTTGCAGAATTCAGCGGAAAGTCATTATTATGTATAAATTATTTACAATCAATCTATGTTTTAGAGTCTTCTTATCTACGATTAGTAAGTGTATATTTATAAATATCTAGTTCATGTATCAATCTGCTAAATCCGTTTCTTTTTTGTTTTTTCATTAACTGCATTGCATTTGCAAAATTGACAAATGAAGACAATCAATTTTGGAAATTGCAAAAACATTCTTATGTAATTTTATAAACTTTTATCTTTCCTAATAATTTGGTTTTCCGCATAAATAATACTTTAATGGTTGTTACCTTGTATATATATACATAAAATTGTTAGATATTTTTTATTTATTTCATACAAAACTAAACCGAACATTTTTCAAGATGGTCAAAGTTAACTATTGCAATTTTTGCGTGGAACTGACACAAAACGTAAATGTAAGCGTACACCGATCCAGGGCGATGTTCGGGAATCACTTCGCTTTTGTACCAACTAACCAAAACAAACACTATAGTACTAGCACAATATACATAGGCCCCTTTGTTTGAAGACGTGTGATTTATTGGCATCGTCGGATTTGGTCGAGTGGCGGTGTTCAGTTACAACTATTAGATAGAACCATACCCTTATAGAACTATAAAGTTTTGCTGATCAAACGCTCGTGAGGACGCCCTCGGCATTTGATGAGGTAACCGAGCCCATTGGATACTATTTAGGTGTTGGATTTCGTTAATTGCTACCATTTTTTTTATATTGACAAGTGAATGACAAGTGTTTGACGTGAGTGATTGATTTGCTTAATTTTTATTTGTTTTTTAGATTTATTCGCTCTATTCTGCACGACACTTCCGTTTTCCACTTTTTAAACCGTTTTCTGTAGGCATTAGGTGTTGAGTTGCGGAACTGTACGCGACATATTTGATAATTATTAGAAAAGCAACCGATAAATAAAATCACATTAAATAGAGTTCACTGAAAAAAAATGTACAAAGAAAAAAAAACATATAAATTAGTGGATTGTAGTTGATAAAAAAATCAGTATCACCAGAAAGGATGAGGCGTTGCTTAAAAACATATCCATAAAATTAATTTGCAATTAACAATATCTGCTATTTGAAAATTTGTACATAACTTATACTAACTAACCTATCTTTGCCAAATTTCTTATTAAACCCTTAATAAGTCTACATTTAACCTCAATTTACCGCAACTCCTAATTATAACATTGTCAACAATATCGTTTTATAAATATTTAGGGCGTACAACACCAGGATCACTTATAATACAGTAATTAAAAGATAGAACACTCCAAATGTCAACAGCGAGGAGGTTAGGCTGGACAATGAAAAGGAGGGCCACGGTGTCATCTGCTTTTAACATAATTAAATATCTTTAAATAGCAGCGACGACCAACCCTGTGGTTTCTAAGTGCCGCCGCATTAAATTTAGTTTTTGAGATGATTATGTCGCGTTCAGTGCTAACATTACGATTTGAATTATCGTTCAGGATTTACACCCCCGCCTTTTATGGCGTTCGCCCTAATTTTTCTTCCCGGGGACGGCGGGGTGGCGAATCAAAAAGAAGGAATTTTATAACGCAAGGAAAGTAAGTGGCTGCAATTTTAACGACTCTCGAACTATTGATGCCAGTTAGTTACGCGTGTTATTTTTCTTTCGAAAGTTTTCTTTAGCTTATTATGTGATTTACAATGCGTCCGCGGCTTTTGTTGTGATATAAGATAAAATCGGGATAGATGCCTCAATGGGGTTGGACGCCACATTTTCTAAAAATCACAAAAAGTGCAGGGCGAAAAAATGAAACAAATCCAAGCACCAATAAAAAGATCATAGTAGAATTATTCGTAATAATTCTAATATGATCTTTTTATTGATGTGTTTCATCATCATCATATTATAATTATTCGTAATGTTCGTAATTCGTAATGTATCTTTTCATAACAAGGTAGCAATTCAAAGAAAAAAATGTGAAATAATTTTAATAATTCGAAAGTTACTTGGAGTTAATCGATTTCAAAAATTAGGTTGAATTTTTCATTTATGCAATATCGATCAATCTTGCATTGCAGGCATATAGTATTTTTAGTATTTTTACAGTAGTGTATCTGTGTAGAAAAGCACCTATCGCTAAAGTTAAATTCTGCAAAATCTATAGTTGATAAGAAAACAAAAACAATTCAACATAAAGAACTCAAACTACTTAAATACAAAAATATTAATCATATATAATTTATATTTTTTAAACTACGAGGCTTCTTCAAAAGGTGGGACATCTATCCTGGTTTTACCCTACTCGTAAACTTAGTTGAGGAATAAGTTTTGTTTGGTCTATAATTCAAGTCATAATAGTTCTAGATATTAGAATTATTTATATATTATTATTGGTTATTTAAATCATACTCGATTTTTTCTATTTCACACAAGGTTTTATTTGTTGTTACATTTGACACGACGAATAGTGATTTTACAGAAAGTACATAATTTACAGGAAAATAACAATACGTCTTATAATAATGAAATATTTTTATTTTATTTTTTTTACGCTGTATCCCACACCTAGCAGGGTAGGCAAAGGGAACCTGGGAACCTTGTGTTCAACACTCCATTAACATTAAAACACTTCTGTTACTCACTTCCCGCTGAATTCTGCCGACATTGCATGTTGGCGGAACTCAACGCTGCGCTTTACAACAGTTGATACACGTATAACTTAACTTAAAAAAAGAAATTTCCTCACTCCACTTTAAAAAAGATTACATGAAAAAAAATAATGAGCTTTCAAAAGCACGATCACCAAAAATTTATTGGATCACCGTTAAAGTACTTTATTGGACTATATGTTTTCTTTAAATTGTAATTAAAACGGCGTGTTTCAAGCTACCTTCAGTAAGAGAAAGCATTAAGGCCGCTGTTTTATCTGAGATTGGAGCGAGAAAAACAATTGGGACTACATTTAATTTAAAACGGTCGTAACATTCAGCATTCGCATCTTTTTTCAACAATCTTCAATCTGTCCTTGACTGATAACAGATAAAAGCGTAAGTAAGACCTTTTTGGACACTCCAGTTGAAAATGCTAAATAATTTCATTGAATCGTTATCATTTAAGTTATTTTTGAGGCCAGTCGTGGCGCAGGGGCACAAGCGTTTGACTGTAACCGCAACAGGATATGGCTTTCTTTTCTCTGGTGTCGAGGCAAAGCGCGGCGTGATTCGGCAGAAAGTCGGGAGCGTAGTACCTTAACACTAGGCTACCTCTGCCTACCCTGCTACATGCGGGATACAGCGTGAAGCTGAAAACAAAAAAGAAAGTGATATTGAGAAAAGTATTAAGTGACACTTTATAAAAATATATTTTTTTTGTAGTAATTTCAATAAAAATAAAATATACAAAGATATAAAGCTATAAAATGGATTGAATATTAAACAAATCAACAAATAAATATTTACCCTCATATAACAAACCGTAGATCCTGAAAGTAATATTCCATTTTTTTATTAAACTACTTACATATAGTACATACTGTTGTTCGAATTATGTTATGGATCATCATACTAATATTATAAATGTGAATGCAATTTCGTTTGTTACTATTACACGCCAAAATTACTAAAAATTATAATTTTTTTGCACATATTCTTAAAAGTATTAAAATGGACATAGGATTTAAATATGGAACTGTTTTTTTTTAGAAAAAAATTAATATAAAAAAAAAATCTTTGGCTATAATATAAATTAAAGTTAAAGTGAGCGAAGCCGCGTTTGATTCTCTATTATTACATAATATATTCCCAGAAATAACGATTGTAAGACAAACGTTAATATAACGGTGTTATTGTATTATTTGAGCGAGTCACACAAAAAATATATTGT
Source organism: Heliconius sapho (assembly GCA_018237945.1). Lineage (NCBI taxonomy): Eukaryota > Metazoa > Arthropoda > Insecta > Lepidoptera > Nymphalidae > Heliconius > Heliconius sapho. Next base: position 5,517 of record DWAE01000013.1, read on the forward strand.
ATTATTAACTTTATTTAATTAAATATTGGTTCTGCTTCATTTAACGTATCTACTTTCCAACTAACTAGGTGTATAATATAGCAACACCTTTCATTATTTTCTTTTTTCTTTCTAAATTCCTATCACCTTTATTTGATGTGAACTGATGATCCCTACAAGAAAGCTATCGTTATTAATAATATATTTATATTAGTTATGATATCTTTCTATAATATTATATATCGAATATTAATTAAACAAACAAAAACCTGTATCCGTCACAGATCATTTATAGATGAACTTAAAGGAAAATAGAAATTTCTATTAATTTAATGGGGCGTAGATAATTTTGTTTAATAGATATAAAAAATATATATTTTGTGGCCGTCGTGAGCGCAAGCGTGAGGCTGTAAACGCGATTGTTGTGGGTTCGATTTCAATTGAACGGCGGATTAAAATATTTATTATTTTCATTTTCTTTTTCGCTCTGGTAATTAAGCAAAACGCGGCGTTGAGTTTCGCTACTCAACACGCAACGCTTTAAGAATTCGGCGCAAAGTGGGGAACGGAGTGTCTTAACACTAGATTTCCCATCCTTACAGTGCTGTGTTCGGGATATAGCGTGAAGCTACACCTAAAAAACACCTACGTGCTAGCATAAAAAACGCCATGATAAATAAAAAAATTGCAGAAAATAAACAAAAAACCATTGACAATCTAGACTTTACTTCATTACGATTATGAGTTTAGAGATAAGTAATAGCTTAAGTATATAATTGGTTCCCATGTACATGGATGTATCTAAATATATATTCTAGGAGGTCTAGACTTTTGCTAGATATGTACGTGTAAATGTTGTTTTTATAATTTTTCGGGACAATTTGTTTGTTACTTATATTTCTGAAATGGGCACCAGTCCATTCTGGGGTGGGCACAGACAAAACGTGCCCCTCTACCTATACCTATGCCCGTGTACCTGAATGTTTTAGTTTTGTAAGACTATAGTTTTATAACGGTGGTTAAGAAACCACCGTATATGAGATAAAACACACAAAGTAACTTAACACACCGTATACCGTTATACCGATAGTATAGCGTTAAGATATTTCGTGAGATCACGTGACGAGTGGACGGAACTCAACGTCGCGCGTCGTCCTACCACAGGGGAAAATAAATAAATTTTATGTAATAATTTCCCCGCTCACGTCACATTGTGCCATGATAGCCTCAACCTACTGGCCAGGCTTCATGGAGGTGTTGACACTTAAACTTCGGATATCTTGAAGATAGTTATCTCGTAGATATTACCTAACCGTTAAAGTCAAATTTAAGTAACACATCTCTCACATAAAGTAAATTCTTTTAAGTTTTAGAATATATGTATTTAAGTATGTATTTATATATTATATACATTATGTTGGGCCAAACATATCGTGAAACTCTGTCTACTCAAAAAAAAATTACATCGTATAGAATTTGAAGACACAACTAACGCTACATATTTATTAATATATGTAAATTTAAATCAATTACAACTGTTTTTCCATTATTTCCCAAATGAACGCGTAGTTAAATAGTAGTTAAAACAAACCGTTGTTAAATATAAAAGTAGACGACATTCCATTGTATTCATTTGCATGGTGATTAAATTAAAACTTTTGAAATTACCTAAACGTGGCCAGTGACCGAAACCACTATACGTACTTACATATATAGAACGGTATTTTAACATTACTAATTAGGCACTTTTCATTTTTTTTTATATTATGGTTAAAAATATCTCGATAGGAACCAGAGTAATTGAATTGGAAATCAAAAAAAAATCTGAGACTAGTTCATTTTTGTAATATAAGTATAATCTATAACCGTTAAAAAATTGTTATAAAAAATGCTTATTGCCTGCATGATTGATTTTACGAAAAAAATTTATGAAGATCGTTTTGATTTTCGGTTTTTGCCCATTTTAATGTCTTACAAGGTGATAAAACTGAAATCCGTAATTTATCTAAATATAACTAGGAAAAGCCTGAATCGTAAGTGTAAATATTTTATAGGGAAAAAGCTCATAGTATTATAATTATTAGTAAATAAACATATGGTATTGAAATATTATGATTACAACTTGGTGCATGATCGCCTTTTACTCTTTAGCAAAAATATATTAAATCGATCCAAGTACGAGTCCACTTTTGCGTTATCAGTATCATAATTTCTGAATAACAGATATCCGTCTGATATTTAGTAGAAGTTTTACGATATAATATTTGTTACCGTCTTATCATATGGAGAAGACAATTTCTCAATTAGGAACTTTGTTGTATTTATTATAACACTGCCGAAACTCCTCCTTAAGATTTTCCTTTCTACGAAATTGTTAACATTTCTTAGATTTTTCTATTGCGATCATATATTTCGTAAGGTATATTAAGTTATATCTAGGATGTATGTTCAGTAGAAATGGAAAATGCGAAATGGATGCGGCAACAAGTATTGCTGCTGGTAATAGGGTTAACGGTGTCTTAGCTGCATTGTTGAGACGGCGATACGTCAGCACATCAGCACGTTTGGCCATACAAAATACAGTGTTGGTACCGATGCTGTTATAAGAAAGCTAAACGTGGTATTACAGAAGAAAAATTAAAGAAATATGAATGCTGTGGAGATGCGATCTCTTCGTAGGATATACGGAGTTAGTTTAGCTGATCGAATCCGCAATGAAGAGATACGCATGTAGGAAAATGTCGCAGTGAATATGAAGAAGAAGGTAGGTACTCAGGTGGTTTAGGCACATAGAACGACGAGATTCTCGAGGTAGGTGAGGTAAGAAGCACGAGGACTCCCCGGAGGCATATATAGGTTGATGACAGTGGACGAGGTGAAAGAGTTATGTAGAGATAGACGCAATTGGTGCTCCGATCTGACTGGCTACACCTAGGGCTACAGCAGCTAAGTAAGTAAGCAAAAAAACTAAGTATTAAATAATAATATTTCACTTTCAAGAAGCTTTCTAGATCTCTTTACAAACAAATATCGCGTCAAGTGGGTATATTGTACACGATGGCGAATACATTTAAACATTGACCAAATGAACTTTGACTTTAGGCTTATTAAGCTCGCCCCGACCGATTATTGCTATTATTATATAATTAATTAACCACCTACCCTCGCCTCGCTCTACGCCGACCCCGACTGCATCACATGTTATTTTGAATTACGCACAGGCGTATCGAGTTAACTGTAACATGTTCTGTAATTACGGATATTCAGTTATTGTAAGATCTTTTTAAAAATTTTTTGATTGTATTTTTTTTATGGGGAGGAGATATTATATTATAAGGCCAGTCGTGGCACAGGGGCGTGTGTTCAATCTCTACTCGAGTAGTTAATATTTTTAAAATTTATATATTAATTTCTTCGGTCTGGTGTCGAGGCCAAGCGCGGCGTTGTGTTCCGCCACTCAACACGCAATGCCTCCACAATTCAGCAGAAAGTGGGGAACGGAGTGTCTTAACACTAGGTTCCCTTTGCCTGCCCTCCTTTGTGCAGGATGCAGCGTGAAGCTGATTTTTATGGTTATGGAAAAAAGGGACCCTTATCTCTTTGTTGTCTTTCTGCCTTTCTATCTGTCAAGAGCCTTTATTTCAGGAACCCTTAGAGATATCAGTTGAAATTCAAACCACATACTCAAATTTATGGCTCCTAAAAAAAAATTCTATGTGGAAAAAAAATATCGCTAAAACGCGTATTTCGACGCTATAAAGGGAATTAAAGTTACAAGGATACTTCCGGTTAACCTAGAATTAGGAAATTTGTCAGCTAGCAGGTAGGGTCTACAGGTAGCACTAGTTCAAGAAAAAAAACTGAAGACCATACAATTGTGGTTAAATTCTAAAAAATAAAAGCCTTAAAAAAGGAGCAGAATTTGGTATTAAAGTTGCTAGTTCAAGGTATCAGATGAAAGGGCTTTGGCTAAGCTAAGCTTAAATTTCAGAAATATCGAATTTTAGTATTCGAGACTCCAATTTTTGTACGGAACCCTCGGTGGGTGAGACCGACTTGCGCTTGTCCGGTTTTTTTCTATATTATAAATATATCTAAATCTTTATCTTTCCATTTTTTCACAAGGTCGTTGTCACAAATAGTCTACATGTTACCAAATTTTCCTAAATATCTACTAAAATATACGCAATTAATTCGGTTAAAATAGTTTCATTTAAAATCAGCAACTCGTTTCACTAAATGAAATGCCACATAAATTTAGAGAACACAAGACTAGAATGAATAGAATCACAAAAATAATACAAGTTACATAGACTAAATAAAATTTTCCTTTGGTATTCTAAAAATCTTTACATATCTCGAGATCTTACTAAAAGTAACTAACAAAAGTTAACTGTATAAGTATGAAATTACCTTTTCATTTGACTCTCAAATGCAAATGATCACATTTTCAACTATTAAATTAAACGGTTAGTTGAAACGTGTAATTTCAAAATAATTTGTGAATGTATTATCGCCGGTTTTAGAAAAAATTATAGCAATTAGCACACATTTAGTACGAATTAAATGTTAATTTTATTATTTTTTAGTCAAATTAGAAGTGAAAAAGAGTTAAGAGATAAAAACGATAAGAAAATATTTTTGCCTATTTTATGTTACTGTTTCGAGGTTTCATTTTTAACTATCTATTTGATAATTATTGTTAAATATATTTTTAGATCATTTCTTAAATACTGGTTAATAAAATTTAAGAGATCTTTTATTTTTTAAGACATTTATATGGCTATCGCAATCACGATTTTTTTAGTATCTCACATATAAAAATAGAAAATGTAACATTAACCAATTTAGATATGAACCTAATAGAAATAATGAAAAATACAGCAGAGCGGTTAGAGGAAACTTAGTGTTAAGACACTCTGTTCATAACTTTCCGCTGAATTCTGGACACATTGCGTGTTGAGTTGCGGAAATCAACTAAATTTAAATATTTCATTTCCTCGAGTGGGCATCGAACCCACAACCAACGTTTACAATCACACTTTGTGCCTGACACGTCTGGCCTGAAAAATGTGAATGTTGTGTACAAAACGTGGCAACACCTCATCTTGGTATATATATGTATGAATAAGCTTCTAAAACTTAAATTATTCGGATATTTTTCATAATACTTTTAATAAGAGATAAATGGCGTTCTTACGCTAAAGCTCTTTATCACATCATACACGGCAATAATCGTTAACACTCAGCTAGTTTATAAATCTGACTTATATATGGTCATTATGAGTTCAAAAGGTTATTTTCATGTAGGCTATTCTAGAAAGCTTTACAGTGATTAGAACCGTATTATTATAATTTTACAATTGTACCAGTTTTTATTATTTTTTTTATTTTTTTCGTTATTTTTTGAGTAAGTAGTGAAATTTATGAATTAGAATAATTTAACTGTATTTTATGTTAAGTTTATTTTATATAGCATTATGTATACGGTTCAAAGTAATAAAAAAAAGGAAATGAAACGCTATATCTGATTTTGGTATGAATTTTTTTCACATATTTTCTTAATATTAGCAGAAATTAGAGAATCATATTCTCTTTTTTGATAGGCAAGAAATAAAAAGGATTTTTTTATGGATTAATAAAATCAGCTTCACGCTGTATTCCGCACACAGCAGGGTAGGCAGAGGGAATCTAGTGTTAAGACACTCCGTTCCCCACTTTTCGCCGAATTCGGGAGGCGTTGCGTGCTGAGTTTTTATGGATTATTATATAGTTATATTTTATGACTGTATTTTGCTACTGTTTAGCCTTCATTCTGCATTCTTTCTTTCATTCATTCTTACCCTAGCTCGTGGTAACAGATACTCGAAGTATAGAAAAGAAGATATTATCAAATAGTAATTTACATGCTCATTTCTGACGTTATTAGTCACAAAGACTGAATGTGAAACAATGTATGTAATTATATCACTTATTATTAATGTTAATAGTCAGTTCTATTTCTCAATTACATATTAAACTTTTTAATTATAATATTTTATGTTTCGACAAAGATAAAGTACAGTTTCAAGTTAAAACTCAAATGATAAAGTTACAATTTTCAAGTTAAATATAGCCTTATATTTAAAAAAAACCTATTGTTATATATAAAAAAAAACAATTGGATATGGAATCCAATTTAATCCCCATCACAGTCGTACCGTTGCCTCATTCCCATATAAATGAATTAAAACTGAATTGAGTTTAGAGGAGATTAGCCGATTTGGAAGATTATCTGGATGTGTTAAACGTCGTGTTGTAAGGGAGGGTTGGGTTTTGTTTAATTATGGATAGTGGCCCTCCCCCTCCTCCGGTCAAACTGTAGCCGGCAGGGAAGTAGGACAGAGCGGAAAAATGTCACCTGCGCAAGGTATTTAAGCTTTAAGGTGAACTCATTTTAAATGTAATAAATGATTGTGATCAAGGTTCACAATCATTGGATGAGGATTCAAGGTTGCAGATTTCAAAAATAGAACATCAAGAATGGAGTGACGTACCACATTTTTTCCTCATACTTACAGTTTTACCTACCCACAAAATAAAACACAAGTTGTTTTGAATCCTATTTAATACTAAAATTCCATAATAAGCCGTTGGTGTAGTATTTTAATGTATTAAGGTAAAAGGAAATCTTGTTATGAAAATGGAAGAAAATAATTATCATATATAAAGTTGCTTCGCTTACGGCACGACTCTATTGATTTTTAAGCATCTATTATTAATAATAATTATTATTATTTTTTAATAATACGTGAATTATTTACCAAAACTTCATATTCAGGGCAAAGAATGTGCATTTAAATTATATCTATTATATCTATATGTCTTTTCCTGCATACCTATCTTGGCAGCTACAGTGAACATAGTGTCAAGACACTATGTTCACTGACATTTCCGCTCAGCCTGAATACAATATATTGCGTGAGGCGAATTTTAAATAATTACAATCGGGAATCGCTCCCATAACCTTACTGACTGTCAAACATTCCACTACGCCACGAGGGCTTCTCGTTATTAATACTTAAGGAAGAACGATACCAAATAAGCGAAGTAACAGGGCAGTATTAAAGTAGCTAATAGATTACTATTAAGATTTAACATACTTTACTGTATAACAATCTCGCGTGGGCATCCAGAGCATTATCTCATATTAATTTATTTGAAAAAAAAAACCCGTTACAATATGAGTTATAAACGCCATTTCATTTCTATATCTTGTATCTATGTATTAGTAGGTCTGTATGATAAATTTCATTGTTTGAATCTCCATAGTATTTTTAGGAGACGTCAGGTTTGTTCGACGTTAACAAATTACTATAGGCAAGTTAAACAATATAAACAGTTGCCGTTTAGGTTATCTCGGGAGTTTTCGTTTTGGATAAAACGTACCTCTATCTATCTATGTATTGCTTAAATGTCATAAGACTTGAGTAACGTTTGTGATAGCGTTTGTTTGTTCGTCCCATTATATATTATTATAATTTTATTGTAACTTCTATTAGTGATGCTGTTGATATATGTGATGTTGACTTCAGTGATGGGTCGAAAAGCGGAGTGACTTATTATTCAGTTTCTTCTGCCTACCCCAGTATGCAAAAAAAACCTTAAAACTACATCTCTGTGTAATGTGTTCAAGTTATCTAATTTATTAAGAGATTATTATTTAGAGACAAATATAATCGATTTTGTTTGATAATCTAAATTATAGTGAAAATAAAAAAAGGAAATAAGAATTTAACATACATACTATTAATTTGATTCCCAAACCTTCCATTATATAATCAACATTATCTATAACTATATAAAATCTATAACTGTATATAATTTTTCCATTCGTTGTGAATAGACAAAACGGGGTCATTTAACTAGTGCTGGTACGGCTGGGCGCGGTTGCGACGGTATCTTTTCAGTAGAAGCGATTTGTTTTCTTATCTCTATAAGGTTGATAGGTCAGCATCAAGAGTTTGCGTCTACTATTGAACGTATCGTTACTTGCGTGATTGCGTTGTATCTATAGTCTACACTAGCGCTTAAGTATGCTGTCATATACTGTATATATTACAATATATTATATTATATTTTTAGAGTATTAAAAAATATGAGGCCAGTTGTGGCGTAGTGGTGCGACTGGTTGTGGGTTCGATCTCCACTCGAAGAAATGAAATATTTATTTAACATTTATATTTTCATTTCTTCTTTCTGATGTTTAGACAAAACAAACACATATATTAATTAAAACAATAGATATTTTTAACTCCACATGAAAAATTCAAACAAAACATTCTTAGCTAACTACACTCCACTTTACTTACACTACTGTGACAATAGTAAGCGACAAATAGTACGCAATAATCTCTGTACGTCGAACGGTTGCCGGTGCATTCCTATTTTCAATACAAACTCTGATTTATGGATGTTGTTGTGGACAAATGATAATAAAAGTAAAATTTTGCTATGTTACTTTTATTTCTAAGTTTATCTTAAGTATATTTCTTGTTAAGACAGGCCTATTTTCAAATGTATTTTAATATATTATTATTATATTGCATTAGAGAAATGTGAGCTGCTGACTTGATACAGGTATACGGAGACTCTGGTCAAGTCGGTTTTCTCTGTCTTACTTTATACTGGTATTAGCTTACTGTTTGCTTACGGCTTCGCTCGTGTGCTCATATGACAATGACTAAAATATTATATATTATGCCCATGGTAATTCTAATCACAGATATACTATTTTTCATAAAAATTATTAACGTAATGTAAAATAGCCGATAGCCTACCATAGCAAATAAATTATCCCAAAGGAAAAGAATTTTTCAATTCAAACCAGTACTTCCTGAGATAAGTGCGTTGAACTAAACAAATTCTTTAGCTTTATAATATTACCAAGTATAGATACGATATATCATATTAGAGGTTGCGTTTAATATAATAATAATAAGCGAATCTGATTTTGTTGATAGTAATTCAAGTAGTGTTAAGAAACTCGGTGATTTGATATGTGGCCTCTTTTTACCCTGGGGCCGGGACAGTCATTGGTTTATTTTACAAATTAATGGTATTGTCTAAAATTATATTAATGTCTTTGAAAATGAGCGTAAAGGGTAAACCGGACTATTTAAAAAGTAAGCTGCTGTTGGAAATACGTAATATGAAACAAAAAAAATAATAAACTTCAAAAGCTTAAACGCAAATAGTCAATAAGAATAATTGAAACATTTAACCGTTTAGGGAGAAAATAAAAAAAACATACAAGAGAAAAATTTCTACTCGAGCATCCATTTCAAATATAAAGCAAAGTGAACCGACATATGAAACGAAACGATCTACCTACCTACGCTACACCTAAGTAACCTTATTTAATTGTGATACTAAATTAGTAACACCTGCTTTAGCTGTTATTAGTGTGATTATTTGCACTTCAATTACGCAAAACAAATTACTATATATGTATGTATGTAATTATATTAATTTTTGCTCAGCTTCATGCTATATCCCGCACACAACAGGGTACCTAGTTGAGACACTTCGTTTCTCAGTTTTCGCCGAATTCTGGAGGTATTGCGTGTTGAGTGGCAGGACTCAACGCCGCGCTTTGTCTCGACACCAGAGCGAAGATATAGAAATATAAATATAAATAAATATTTCTATTCCTCGAATGGGGATCGAACCCGCAACAAGTCGCTTTTACAGTGACACTTTGTGTCCCTGCGCCACGACTGGTCTCGATTATAATTTTTATTCGCTTACGTTATTATAAAGGCTTAGTACATTATAATAGATATTAGGTATTTTATTATTTATTACGCTCTGTTAACGAGGCAAAGCACGTGGTCGAGTGTCACCACCCAATCCCAATCAAAACATTGAGAATTAGACGGGCAGTAGGGAAAGGAAGTGTTTTAACGGGAAAGGAGTCCCTTCACATTAGCTAACCTGCTATTTGCGGGATGCAGCGTGAAGCTAAAAAAATATATTATTTTCAAAGTTTCGATCAAGTTATAAAAGAGTAAACTTTATCTTAAAGCTTACTTTGTTTATTTCTGAAAGACAAAGAAAAAATATTTTTTTGTTGTACTATAACTATTTATTACTATAACAGTGTGTTAGTTTAATACATAAATATAAAATTATTCAAAATATATAAAGCTTATTCGAAGTACATTGGCTGCAATACAGTCCTTTAAAAATTGAGTACTTGTTGTGATTTAACCACCCTATACTTTTTAAAGGTCTCTTAAAGGCAAGACGTCAGTCACCTTTTAAAATAAACGACATAGTTCTAGGTTATCTTCATCTCCCGAGATAAAATGTTTTGTTTTCGGAGAGAATTTCTTCTTCCCTTGACTGCTTTAATCACCCAAAACGTAGCCCGGTACACAAACATTTGACTAATACCAAGCGTATGGAAGATTTTAAAAATTGTATTTGGTATCAAAATGTGACAGTAAAAACGACTTGTTGTGGGTTCGATCCCAACTCGAGGAAATGAAATATTTATTTACATTTATATTTTCATGTCTCCGCTCTGGTGTCGAAACAAAGAGCGGTGTTGAGGGCCGCCACTCAATGTCTCCAGAACTAGGCGGAACGTGGAGAACGGAGTCTCTTAACATTAGGTTCCCTCTGCCTACCCTGCTTTGTACGGGATACAGCGTGAAGCTGATAAACGATGGCTTAAAAATTACAGATTCAAAATTCTAAACTAATATTTAATTAAGTTTTAATTGCACAGTATTTATGGCCAGACTAAGAACCCATATGTAAGTTAGTGTACTAAGTACCTGATGAAATTTAGTAAATATAAAATGAATAAAAAAGGTACCTTTTCTGTTTATTTATCAAGAAATAAATAAAATACTAACTATTTATTGTATTTTTTATTTTGAAGTCGGTTCTTTCACTTGACATTTTGTGTAACAGAATTTACCGTATTTTGTAGTTTAATAATTAATTAAAAATAATCCTAGTCTTAATAAGCTCGTTTAGGTACTTTTTTTAAGGTGTTAATACAATAGTTGAGTTAATATTGCCTTATTAATAATATAAAATTTATTAAAATACCGTTTCTATTTATTATGTCCTCCTCTCACCTAATTAAAAAGAAATGTCATCGATTTTATGAGCATTAATCAACACGTTTTATTGTTTTGTCTGTCAGTTTGTGTAACGATCATATTTTTAAAGACCACGTTGAGGTGCCGAACGGAAATTTATATGAATATCATATATAAAAAAGGTATAAAAATTAAACTCTTAAGTCAATGTTATCAGAGGATAATTTTGTATTTAATGAATATGTTAACTTAGAATTACATCTAAGATCTTGGCGTCGTCGATACGTAGATCAAATGACAATATTAAAATATGGTACCATCATGCTGAGCTGATGATGAGGCCCAAAGGCCGGAAATGATATTCTGAGATTTTAGTTAAACCACAGAGTTTTACTATTTCTCGTTGGGACAAGGAATAGAACTGCAAGGCAATTCTTGGAACCTTAAGCGTGAATTTACTTTTTTAAGGCCAAATGATTATTTTCGTTGACATTTAAGAACCTAGACTCAGGAACATCTAAAGTAAATAAAATGAAAAATGTAACTATTAATTAATATTTTGATAATAACAAAGTTGTATATTGTAACAAAACCTGACAAACCCGTTAGTTAGTAGTACAAACATACATATATTTATCTAAAATCATAGTAGTCGATTCTAAATATTAAAAAAATACAATATTTAGTAAATGAAATCATATTTCAAGAGAGCAGCTAAACAATTAGACGTGTAATTTTAAACAGGATTATGGTCGTTTAATCTGACAGTGCCCGATACAATCAGAAATATTACCAGAACTGCCCACGTAACAAAGTGTCTGAGAAACTAAAAGGAAAGCTTTTTATGACTGGCCCTAGCGATTTGTCCGCGCAATCTATCATTCGTAGCATAGAATAATTAGTGTCAACGCGGGCATCCGGTGTCGTCCGCCAACAATACACCATCCAAACAAACCATTAATAATATATATATATTTTTTTTAGGTAGAACAGAATGTCTCTACATTCCATTACGCTGTATTCGTAATATAACACATCAGCTTCACGCTGTATCCCACACACCCTAGTGTTAAGACACTCCGTTCCCCATTTTCCGACGAATTCTGGAGGTATTTCGTGTCGAGTAGAGAAACAACGCCGCGCTCTCCGTCGACACCAGATCGAAGATATGAAAACATTTCATTTCTTTGAGTGGGAATCAAACTTACAACCTGTCGTATCCCACAACAGCCACACTTTATGCCCCGACTAGCCTCATATGTAAACCATAACTTAAACTTAAGAAAAAAAAATAGAAACAATATTTATATATTTGTTTTCTAATATGTAGAGATACGTGAACGGAAAGAAGTCACGGCTCTACGCTATACAGGGTGAATGACCAATGTTTTTGATAACTATACATTTTAATAATACAAGCATCGTACAGCCTATGTCTATGTCGGAATACATTAAACTTGGATATGAGTGTCGGTACAAGCTCACCGCTTCCTTTACATTTTTATGACAGAGCCAGTGCTGACACGTCTTGTGGAATATTTAATTAAATGTTAGATTTTATATGGCGCTCTTATTACTCATATATAAAAAAAATAATTTTTTTTGAATTATATTAAATATAGTTAGAATATGTTTTGGGTATTGAAACTTAATGTATTTTTTCATATGTTGTTATTAATATATATAATATTTATTAAGCAAATATAGCGTGTTTTTTTATTTGTCTTATTCAATATAAGTACAATAACTATATTTACCATAATTAAATACTCCAGAATTAGGCGGAAAGTGGGAAACGAAATGTCTTAAAATTACTAATAAAACTACGTACTCTATGTCAAAGTATTTATATGTTTTTTTTAAATAATTGGAAATATTAATTTTATTTCAAAAGATGCAGAGCTCGGAGGTTTATTAATATAAAATATTTGCTAGAAATATATCTTAATTATTTATTTTTATTTCCTAACAAAACGACAATAGACATTGTATGTTAGTAAGTTTTTTAGATTTTGTTAATTTATATTGTTGTATAATCATGAACTAATTTCATATAACACACATTTAATATCATCGCTCTGTTGATGAGCCAAAGCGCGGCGTTGATTTCCGCCGCACAATACCTAATTCCTCCAGAATGTTTGCAGAAATTGGGGTCCGCAGTGTCTTAACATTAGGCTCTGTCTCCTACATGCGGGATACAGCGTTAATAAAAAAAAAGATAAATATAATAAATAATTTATACGTTTTAAACTTATGCGCGTGAGTTGCTACTTTACTAAGACAATACCTTACATACATATTCAAACAACTGTAAAACTGTCTAAGCTTCAAGAGAAGTATTAATTTATAAATAAAATAAAGAAATATATATAATATCTAACGTTTTGTCCGTCCTAAAGACTATTACAGCAACAAGTTAAGAACAAGTTAATTAATTTTCTGAATGCTTCGCGTAGTAACGCAAGTATTCATGTCAGAAAGAAAAATCATCGTTGGAAACTGTCGAGGGCCACTGATTTGTGTAGAGAGTGAGTGATTGTGTCCTGGTAGAGTATGTGGGACATCTTTCGGTGGCGAATGTTGAATGTTATCTCATCTCGTTTAGTTATTATGATAAATGAATAATAGATTTTTTTTTGCTTTGTATACACCCTGTATCCGGTATATAGCAGGGTGGGCAGAGAAAAGTTGGAGTAGCTAACCTCGATGTGTCTTTTTCTGATTTTATTGCAGAATATATAATAGTTTTCATTTAAATGCTTGAAATAATCTGAGCGGGCTTATAAAAATTTTATTTCACACAAGCAGACAGAAAATCATCATCAATTTTCTGCCCGTATATTTCTGACTTAAAATTTTCGTTATCATTACAAATTTAGGCCGTCATGGCGCAACGTCGTGACGTTGATGTGACGACGCCTGACTTTAAGCGCGACAATTGTACATGCGATTTACACTTGGGGAAACTTCAATTTTTCGCTTTGGCAACAAGACAAAGCGCGGCGTTAAGCTCTGTCACTCAATGAGCATTATTTCGAATATTAATCGTTACGCGGGCAAACGGAGTGTCTCTAACCTAATCTAAACTGGTGTAGTGTAGGTTAAGCTAAAAAAAAGATTTAAAATTTTCTATCAACTAAACGATCATCTCTAAACAGAATAGTACTATAAAATTAAATGTTTATATTAAGTGAAAACATTTAACTGTATTATTATATATATTTATTATAATTGTAATTATGAACTTTAACGATATATTATTTATTTCTTGCGTAGTTATATTTACGTTTCGAGCCTCGCCCTGCGTAGATATGGTTCGGTGAACTTAATAATTATTGGATCTAATGAAATGAATAATTTCATAAAAAATAGATTATATCTAATATATTTTTATGATTTCTTTAATCATATTATCGATAAGGTAATCATCAAATGAATATGTATGTATGTATAAGTATTGATTACATGAGAAAAAATATACTATGTAGGATTCCCATTGTTACCTTTATAAAAATATATATTTAATTGTTATGGATTAGAAGTCAATCATATGCGAGGAGGAACTATGTTTTTTGTTTCAGCTATATTCCGCTATATATGAGGAATATAGAGGGCTATATTCTTCACATATAGCGGAAGCCTACTCTTAATTTAGTGTTAAGATACCTCGTTAAGTTATATAGTTAAGATAATATTAGATATATCTCGAAAATTTGCCTACTACACCTTTCGCCAAATATATCTCTATCTATAAGGTATTGCGTATTAAGAGATTAAAAAAATAAACATAAATGATAGTTCGTTCCCCCGAGTGGGAATCGAACTCACAGCCAATCGCTTTACACTCACACACTTGCTCCTGCGCCGCGATGGCGATCTAGTATGGTCTGGATAAAACAAAAATTCATACAGTAACTTGAACTTAATTTTGGTCATACGAAATAACAAAGACAATAGAAAATTAACTCGCAAGCATTCTCTCCCATGCTAATAAAGAACTCGTTTGTAATTAACACTGTGTATATTATAACAATGTACAAACGTGATAATAAGGAAGTAATGTGTTTTTTTTATAAATATTATTAAAAAAAAACAACGTATCTATGTATATTACTAAGTGAGTTAACGTCGTATTAATTGGTTTACACCAACTGTTAACGCGGTTGAAATAGAGATTGGCTGTGGGGGGCGATGTTCGTTTGCGTTTGTGCTTCACGAGAGTTGCCTCGCCAAGCGCTGTATTAGTATTTATTTTCTTTGTAATGCAAAATATGTTAATTTATAATAAAATTTTAACTTCCTTTAAGTATAGAGGCTAAGTAAGCTAAATACAGGATTAGTAATACAATTCAATGTTAATAATATTATAAAACCAAATAACAAAAGAAATATCTAGATAGCAATATGACGCATTAACTAGCAAAAAAAGACGAAGCATTGGGCAATGAGGCAGAAAATGTAATTAAGATATTCATTTTCTTTAATATACCATATATAAAAAGTTATAACTAATTAAGAAGTATTATAGCGCTATAATATCAGTGGACGATCATAACAAATAAAGTGTTGGGAAATTTTTGTTTATGCCAAAATGCTTCTTGCCAAACTCTACAACATGGTAATTATGTTTCAATCTCTAATAACTATATTTTTGTACGTGTTTTTGTTTTTATTTAAAAGATTCATATACAGTTATGTTTAAAATTTTTAATAAATATAATTGAATAATTAAGCCTTAAAACTCATTATTAAACAAAATAAAAATGAGAATGAGTTTGTTTTATATTTTTTTTTCAAATAGTGTAACTGAATTTTTTAATTGAATAACTGTTACTGTTGAGTAATTCGCGAGGCTCTACTATTATTATCATTTTTACATTTTGATTTTCATTAAAAGAAAATTCATTTTAAGTATTTCATATATAAATATAACAGAGATCAGTAGTGTAGTGGTACAACTTGTAAACGCGACAGGATGTGGGTTCGATTCTCACTCGAAAAAAAAATTATATTTTTTTACTTCGCTCTGTTGTCAAGGCTAAAGCGCAGTGTTTTGTTTCAGATTTCGCTGGAAAATGAAGAGTGTCTTAACACTAAGCTCCTACTGCCTACCCTGTTACACGCAGGATACAGCGTGAGGCTGAAAAAAAATATAAATAATAGATAAAGCCAAAAATTATAAATAAAACACGACACTGTCGTTTGATCCGCATCCACTCGATCATAATTAAAACGAGAGTTATTGGCACGATGATATGATTTGTACAGTACTAAATTATAAAGTGTTAATTTTTGTCGGATATATATTATGATTTCTCCTTTGATCGCGAATATCAAATGAAATGGCGATTTTTCCTCACAAATGCGACTCTACGGGCTGTCGAAAGATTTAATGAGGCTACAGTGATGTCTTTCACCTGTGTATTTAACTGTGGGGCAAAAATAAAACGGCGTTTCGAAGAATAATAACAGTGGAGTCGACTTAAAGATTAAATTTGTCATCGTAGAGCATTAAGAGTAACGGTACCGTCAAATTAGGAACGTGTCAGTATTGTCGGCTGTTAGATTTTACTTGGATTTAGCTACTTTTAACTTTATACGGTAGATATATCTTGTTTTTTTTTATTTATAAAGTAATATAGATAATTTTAGCTTAATTGCATGTGTAGATGCTTATTAAATAAAAATGAAATTAATAAAATTTTGTTTTTTTATTTGAGTTATGTGTATTGTTTTAGCTTCACGCTGTATACCGCACATAGCCACTAGAGGATCTGGGAACCTAATGTTAAGACACTTCGCCCCATTCCCTTCCATCCTCCACCTTCTGCCGAATTCTGGATGTATTGCGTGTTGAGTGTCGGAACTTAACGCTACGCTTTGCCTCGTTACCAGAGCAAGGAAATGAAAATATTAAATATATAATTTCCTCGCGTGGGAATCGAACCCACAACCTGTCGTTTATACAGTGTAAAATTTTTGTTCCGATTAAAATATTCACATCGATTAAAACATACTACGGGTATCGATTCCACAACGCTATCACTGTGCCATATGTTTTCACTGGAGTTTGGAAATTTAAGATATTCTACCACATTCTATTTAAAACAAACACAATTTTTATACGGCGAACGATATTTTTGGGCCTGTCATCTCAGCTTAAGCACCTAATGAGCCGTCCCTAATATCGTTTGGTTGTTGTCATTTTGGGGGCCTGTTTGTTTTTGTAATTATTATCCAACAGTACATATTTTAAATGCTTCGGGGGTTCCAGTCTATTTCTGGTGTGTCAAGTTTGTATTGGGTGTCGTTTGTTTACATGAAACAGAGTGATTATTAAAAATAAGAGAGATGGACATGTGGCTACTTAGTAGTATTATATTGTAAAAAAAGTTTTTGAAATAAGTTTAAGATAAGCCAATCAAGTAATAATGTAATAATAAATGTATCTACTAAGAAGTCAGTCGTGGCGTAAGTGTGACTGTAAACGCGACTGGTTCGATGGGTTCGATCCTCATTTGAAATGAAATGTTTATTTTAATTTATATTTTCATTTCTTCGCTCTGGTGACGAGGCAGGGCGCGGCGTTAAACTCCGCCAATCAATACGAGGTGCATCCAGAATTAGGTCAAAAGTGGGGAGCGTTTTAACACTTGGTTCCCTCTGCCTACCCTACAGCGTGTAATAGATTTATATTTTATATGTACTAAGCTAACCATGTCACACTAGAATAATAAAATTTTAATGATTGTTTTATTTTTTACTTATTACAAAATGTTAACAAAAGAAAAGTTATGTTTAATATGCGATATCGGAAACCTCGTGACGGATTTATGGACTATTCGAATGCGAATGAAGCAAGTCGCAAGAGGTGCCTCATTACTAAAAACCATTCTTTCATACATTTGTTGACCACACGTTGTTCATTTTTGTAGAACTGCATTATATGAACTAATGAAATATAAAAGCAAAGCAGCTTTACGCCTGAGTGCCTGAATGCGATTAACTAAAAATATCAAATAAGTCATACACCGAGTAGGAATCGAACACACAACCGTCGCATTTACAACTTGTACTCCTGCGCCATAATTTTTACCTCTAAGTGTATATTTTATATTTTATATTTCATCAATGAGAAACGAAAGTATCTTAATGGGAATGGAGTGCCTTAATACTAGATTCCCAAGATATCTCTGCTTCCTTTCTAAGGGACCCTTTTATGTACCGAATACATCGACCAGTAAAAAAATATATCAATGCTAAACATAATCTTTTTTTTTGGATTCACGCTGTACCCAGCACATACCATGGTAGGCAGATGGAAGCTAGTTTTAAGACACTCCGTTCCCCACTTACCGCCGAATATTGGATGCATTGCGCCTTGAGTGGCGGAACTCAACACAGCGCATTGCCTCAATACCAGAGCGAGGAAATGAAAATATAAATGTAAACAAATATTTCATTTTCTCGAGTGGGGATCGAACCCACAACCAGCTGATTTTACACTCACTTGGCCTCATATAATCTTTATAATCTATTATATTATCTGTTAACTTTAATATTAATAAAATATACTACAAACAATTCACTATAAATAAATCCAACTCTCTGAGAAACTCTCCTACATTACATCTTTACATCACATTATCTTCACTCCTTATAGGTATCTGTCGGACTGTCAGTCACAAGTCACCACGAGGTCCTTTAATTGGTCCTGATATAGAAGTATATCGTGGTCACAGCCATTGTACAGCGTTCACTGTGATTAAATAAGCCTGTGCATTCGTTCCAGGCACTTTAGACTAAGGTATTAGTTTCACGTAATTAAGAGGCAAAAAAATTACACTTGGTCTCACAATGTGAAAATATTTAAATATGTTTACAGTTTTACGTTTTTTTTCTGGATATAGGGAGAGTAGGGACATTTAAATGACAAGACATTCTTTTTTGCAGTTTTTTTCGCTTTACGTAGCTTCGTAAAGGGAGAATAGTGTTAAAACAAATAAAAATATACATTTTATTTCCTTCAACTATGCAATTACTTTATATAAATTCTTAATAATGTAATGTATTATTTGTGCATAAATGTACAAACATACGCTAATAAATATTTTTTTACCATATCTTCACTTATAAGTAGAAGTTTGTATTTACATTTTCAAAATACATTTTCATACATAGATTTTCCAACACGTATACTTGTTTTTGTTCCATCGCCCAATTTATGTCTGTAAAGATATATTAATTAAGACTATAAATATATACGAAACTGACAGTTATATGTAGGTACGTCTATATGAGAAAGACATGCCGTTTCATGTGAAACGTCCATTTCTTACTTTAAAATATTGTAAGATGGCGTCAAGAGTTTATTTGGATGCAGACTGGTGGTGTTTATAGGTTGAAACTTCTATAAACTACAAACTTACAAGTTATGTAAATTATTATAATTATTCTTCCCTCTTTCCGCCGCAAAAGCCGCTGTAGCGCAGGAACACAAGCGTGTGACTGTAAACGCGACGGTTGTGGGTTGTGTCTCCACTTGGGTTAATTAAATATTTTATATTTTTATTTCCTCGCTTTGTTATCGATGCAAAATGCGGCGTTGAGTTCCGATATTTAAAACGCAATGCCTCAAGAATTCGGCGGAAAATGCTAACGCAAGTGGCTCAACACTAGGTTCCCACGATCCCTCTGCCTAACATGCAGCGTACGGGATAGAGCTTGTTGCTAAAAATAAAACATTTTTACTTATACTTACATTATTTCGGAAAAAAAACGAGGACGAGCTGGTAAAAAAAGTTTCATAAATTAAATATAATTCAAATTAATTATAATGTTATATATAGTTCTTAAAATTTTACGGTATTTAAATAATTTTCATAAAATGAAATTGAAATTGAATTACTGTGTATTACCTTTCGCTCGTACGTACGTACCTATACAGGTGTAGTAGAAAATATTTCAGTACACATCCAGCCAAAGTTATACAGTTTTTTAAAGATTTTCAATGTAAGTAAAATGAAAAAATAATTATAACATAAGTTTTTTTTAGCTTTACGCTGTATCCTACAAATAGCAGGATAAGCAGAGGGAACCTGGAGTTAAGACACTCCGTTACCTATTAGAACAATTCTGTTTCCGATTTTTTCGCTGAATTCTTAAGTAGCGGAACTCAACGCCGCGCTTTGCCTCATCACCAGTCAGAGGAATTGAAAATGTAAACTATTTCTTTTCCCTGAGTGCTAATCGAACCCACAACCATCGCACGTAACAATCCCTCCGCTACGACTGCACCTTAACTGGTGTTACATTTTTATATTCACACTATATAGTTGGACAAAACGACATGTTTATTTTCATCTATTATATATTTATTTTCATCTATTCTCTCCACAGATATCGCTTAAAGTTTCAAAGGTTAGGCAAAAAAAGTATCCACTTATACTATTGGAGAACTTGTTATATTGGTACCTGGAGTGAGACCGTCCCGGACGCCTAAAGAAACTCTGGTTAGATGTTATGAAGCAGAACATGAGATTCAGCGCCGGGGATGTTAAAGACCGTGCAAAATGGACTAGGTTCAGCAGTACGGAAGGCCCTGGCAAACGTCAGAATCAATGCCAGAAGGTAGAAGCCAAAAAAAATTTACAGCATATACTATTCGAAAAGTATTTTTAAAATTGCACAAATTTTATATATCACTGGATTTTTTAAAATAACGAAGTAAAAGTGGTAGTAGCTTCGCTTCGTGCGTCAGTGTGAGAGACGTTAATTTAATATACGTCCAATAGATTACTAGGTCATAAGATAATTGCGAAGAAACCTTTTAGTTCCGTTTTAATACCCATTTAAAATCACTTACAGGTGCCAATTTCAATTATCCTTGGAGAAGAAAAGTAAAGTGGAGAAGAATATTGAGGATATTTACTGTGAGATAAATTAAATATATTATATTGATTGTACTACTACGTGAGCTTAAGCGCTATGCTAGTGCGATATTGCTAATATTATTTCACACATTTGATCTAAGGGCGTAGGAGCACAAGCGTACGTTTGTAAGCGCTGCGGTTGTGAGTTCAATTCCTACTTGGTGGAATATAATTATAATTTACACGCAATGCCACAAATACTCGGCGAAAAGTGGAGGATGGAAGTATCTTGATGGGACAAAAAGTGTTTTAACACTAGGTTCCCAGATTTCCTCTGTCCACCCTACTATGTGCGGTACAGACGAACATAGCAGTGTAGTAAAGAGTAAAGATAAAAAGAAATAAACCTAGATTATACTTTTGGGAACATGGAGATTAACGTTATTAGAAAACCTGAATTAATTTTCAAACGGATGCACATTTCACTGCAACAATTAAATGTATATACTGAAACCCTTTACATTAAATCTAGTATTATAGAGTTATTCCCAGCATTGGGATCACAATAGACTTAGAAATATTAGAAGCCACGCAAACCGTATATATTAAGACCACTTAATAAAACACACGCAAGGAAGAAACGGCGTAATTCAATCTATGCGAAACCGTACAAGTGGCAGAATGTTTGCACGCTTGGATTTAATTGGAGCCATGGATATTTTATGGCCTATGCTGCGGGACCATTCATGGCAGGCCATGTTGAATTTCAAGTGCGGTCATGCTACAATATGATATCTTCCTTTGGATATTTCCTTCCTGTTCTATTATAGATATTGAAAATTAGGTACGTATATTTATTATTATTATTATATAATAATGCATCATTAAATTCTTCTAGAAATATAGGCCCGAAGGGCGAGAAATGAAAAAACTCCATAGAGTATAGAAATGAGAAGTATTGAAATGAATAATTAGTAAAATAAATTTAAATTGAAAATATTAAATGAAATGCACATTATAATTAATGATAACAAAAAAAATGCATTATACACTTCTTCAAAGGTACAAAGTTTTGATACTTCCGCACTGGGTGTAAACGCCATAGTTCTAAGTTATGTCCTTGTATTATATCTTTGTAAGTTTATCCTGTCATGCACTGTAATGATTATTGATAATTATATTTAAATTATTTTCATTTCATACACAAAATGGCGTTAAGTTTGGTAAGCCGGCAATGCAGTTCGTTTTATTAATATCTGTTATAGATTAAACAGGCTGATAGGGTTTATTTAATTTTTGAATCTGATAAAAAAATACTCCTAACGTTGAACAGCGTTTTTCAAGGACATTCATACCTCTTAAAGAGTAGCTGGGCTGCTACTCTTGCTGGCTGGTTCCGCATCAGACCTTCATTATTTTTGTAACAATAAGGGAAGAAAGAGAAAATGACGACGACTTACTTTTCCTTATATACCACATATAAGGAAAAGTTAATATATTTTATAGATTAGGGTGGCTCAAATAAGACCAGTCAAAGATAAAAATAAAAAAATATATATATTTTTGGCTAACATTATTTTTATAAAGAACATGGAAGCTTTTTTAAAATTTAATATGTAATGTAAAGAATTAACTTCTATAATGACAGATTTCTTATGTTAATAGATTGTTGATCTTAAAAATCGTAGCACAAACGTATACTTACATATCCTTTAATTTTGTTATTTTTCAACAGTTTATAATAGAATATAAAAAAAAATAGAATAGAATATAAGAATATAGAATTGAAACATCATGTTGTTAATAAATTATAAGCAATTGTGATCAATTTAAATAAAGACAATATCTTAAATTAATTGTTTTAATGTATCACTGTCTAGATATCGTATTGAAGTCAATATGGCTGATCTTTTCCGTCGTTGATTCAAGAATTTGGGGGTGGTCCGATGTGAATTACTCGGAAGCTTAAGAAGATCCTTGAGCCAAAAGTGATATAAATTAATAAAGTTAGTTACATAACGTTAATAGTAACGTAATAAATAGAAGGTACTTTTTCAATTTCGATATAAAAATATTGAATCTATAAAAACTCGTTATTAAGTGTAACTTCTCAAAAGTACTGTCTGAACATTTCTTTTTTAGCGTAACGTTGTATCCCGAACACAGCAGGATAGGCAGATGGAATCTAGTGACACACTCCGCGTTCCATTTTCCAACCAGTTCTGGATGCGTTGCGTATTGAGTGGTAACTTAACACCGCGGTTTCCCTCGACATCAGAGCAAAGAAAAAAAATTATTAAATATTTCATTTTCTCGAGTGGGGATCGAACCAACAACCGTCGCATTCACAACCACACGCTTGTGCCCCTTCGCCACTACTGGCCTCTTTTTTTAATTATAACTTCTAAAATTGTGTTTGAACATATTTTATCACAATTGACATATGATAATATGATTTAAGATTACACAACCACACAAAGCTAGCTGCCATTGTCAAACAACAAAACCTAAAAAGAAAGAGCCGCGAGCATCTAAAACGGGAAAATTTTCTAAAAGACAAAAAAAGTGAGAGGCGACCATCTCATTATCACAACGTTTTTAACGTTTATACTTAATTCTTATATTTAACGTTTATATTTAATTCTTCCAAAAAGAATTAACTAAAATATCTGTTATCTACTCCAACAATAAAGTACTTAATGTGTTTCTTTATGGCGCATTTGAAATTAAATATTCTGTAGCACATTATAAAGATTTTCGGTTCGTTAGTTTTAGTTGTTAATCATATCATAATGTTGGAAATATACTAAGCTGGTTGGTCCCAACGTTGGTGATACCTACTGAACAGTATATGAGAATATTCATTAAGTACCACCACCGCTATCCCAAACTCCCTAAATCGCGGCACAGTAGATAACTCTTCATTTGCATATTAACTAGAAACTTTGCATCCCCAATAACGAAAAATTACGCCCGTGCGAACGGCCAGCTGGCGGTATAACGATTAAAGCTACGGCTGTCTTTTAATTATCATCATATAAACGAGGTTATTACTGGTTGGGCTTTGCTAATTTATCAATTTATAATCGTTTTTTTTTAATGTTATTTTGTTTGTGATTTTATTGTGTCACTCTGTTAGAAGTGGGAAGGAATTCTGCATTTTTTTCGTGATATATTAAATTATCTATTCGAAGTATAGCAATGAATCTTTTTTTCACGGTCCAATTCGATTAATATATTATAATAAGTACATTTTATCAGCTTCACGATGTTACCGCACACATAGCAGGGTACTCCGTTCCCATTCAGACACTCGCTCTGCGTTTCCACTCACCACCGAATTCTGGAGACCGTACGTGTTGAGTGGCGAAACTTAACGCCGCGCTTTTACCTCGTTACCAGAGCAAAGAACGAAAATATTAAATATTTCATCTTCTCGAGTGGGGATCAAACCCACAACCTGTGGCGTATACACGCTTGTGCCGGTATGCCACGACTGGATTCAAAATAGTACTACTTAATATAAATAAGCGTTACGTTGTATGATAGGTGTATTATTTTAACATTTAATCGAACGAAAATCATTGTTTACATCGATACGAAATTATTTTTATATAGCGCCCTTTTGTGTATTCTTTTCTATAACTTATAAATTTTTATTATAGTATAGTTGTGTTTATTTTACTTGTGTTGGTTATTTTGTTATGTTTTAAGGGTGATATTAAAATTATAAACAGACTCTTTGACTCTATTATCTATATGATACTCAAACAATAATAAATTTACTTAAAAAAATATATTTTCATTTTAATATTTAGAACATGTAGAATAAAATATACTAAAACACATTGTTCAAATATGTTTATTCACAAACTAACTGAACCACAAAAATACTAACATTTTCCATCAATGTTTTGAGGCTTAGAATTCTACAAATCGCTTTGTTCATTCACGCCACAGGTGACTGGAATCATGTTAACAAATGACATAATTTAAAACCACAGACAAAACTATATTATCATTTGTATACGAAAATATTTACAAGTTAATCGCGAACAATCGACTTTCGGATTTGAACAAAAAAAATAAAATCGATATTGTATTCCACTTTTATTGGCGGGGAGCTAGCCTTAAAAAGACATGGCCTAATGATGCCGATTAATTTACTAACAAATTAAGACGTTAACCCTACAAAAGCATCCACTGATTGAGTGAATATATAAATATAAAAGCCAAAAAAAAGCCCAAAGCAAATGTTTATTTCGAATTCCAATAAAATAACATTTAGTCGGAATGACAAAACCGACGCTCGTTCGAATTGTTTCCAGCATACTAATATTCTTAAATAAGAAATAAAGAAACGCATAATATTATGTCGCATTTGTAATATGGACGTCGATAATTCATAGCGAATGGACTACAATCGCTCCGATGACATGGCATGTCCACAAAAAATAATGCCAGCCATCATTTAGACCGTCAGCGGAATTGAGTGGGAGTGCTAGGGTTGTGTAGCTCGAATATTGTTTGTGCTAGATCGGTAAATAGTCGCGCTTCATTGTGAATAGTGATGGGACTGAATTACGTCAAGAATTATATATAAATGTCCAAACAAATATAATTTAAAGTATAAAAAAATAAAAAATAAATCAGCTTCACGCTGTATCCCGCACACAGCAGGGTAGGC
>DWAE01000014.1:0-31050 GCA_018237945.1 Heliconius sapho
AATAGTTTCATTTAAAATGTGTAATAATCGTGAAAATCAAAGAACTTATTAAATAATTGGTAAATTATAATTTTAAACTAGCTCATATAATTAGAAGTATCGTTTTGATGCCACATGCCACCTATTTGGATGATTAAATATCAAGTTCCTCGATTTTCTTTTAGTTTTACGCTGTATCCCGCATCCAAGGTAGGCAGAGTGAACCTGGGAACCTAGTGTTTAGATTTAGAAATTTAGAATTGCCGGTACATAGATTAGAAATTGTAGGGGAGCACTAAGAGAGGCTTAAAGAGTAGAACGAAATTTGAGAGAAAATGTGATAGGATTTTCTATTTTACGTTTTCACGCAAATAAAGCTGCGGGCGACGACTAGTTAAATAATGAAAACTCTCTTTTCAGCATTTTCAAATTGATTCAAATTATTTCTTGCTCCTCCTGCCTAAAACTCAAAGAAAAAGATGTTATGTAAACATAAAACCACCTAAATTTAAGGACAAAATATGGAATTTTTGCCTAATAAATGAATAAAGGGGGTTATATTTTAAAGATTTTATCTCAAGACAAGGGTTTTTTTAGATAACAGCCAATGTTGCCGTCCGCAACTCACATAATAAGGCATACCTCGCTTAGATAAGTGCGGTTACGTTGGGACCTTAGTACGGTTAGCAGAATAAATAATAATAACTATTTGTTAAAAAGTTATTGTGATACAATGTTTGATTGTAAATACTGTGATTTTAGTTCCGATTCCCGCAGATAGTTACCTGTACTTACATATATAATAAAATTGAAGAGTTAGTTTGATTGAACACACTAATCTCAGGAATAAATGCTTCGAATAGAAAACAACGTTTTGCG
Source organism: Heliconius sapho (assembly GCA_018237945.1). Lineage (NCBI taxonomy): Eukaryota > Metazoa > Arthropoda > Insecta > Lepidoptera > Nymphalidae > Heliconius > Heliconius sapho. Next base: position 859 of record DWAE01000014.1, read on the forward strand.
TTTGATAATCTTAGGAAAAATGGAATATTTTTTTACGTTTGAAACTCTTTTTATCGAGGCTTAAGACTTTGCTAGTTGAATCAGAATATCTCGCCGTACCTTTAGTCTGAGTTATTTACTTACTTATTTATTTTTTTGCGTATACATAATTATATCTTACTATGTTTATCTATGGAAAAAACTCAAAAACATATATATGAAAAAAAGATAATTGTTATATATTGTTTTTTTTTTGTTTCGTTTTCATGCTGACCCTACAATTAAGTCCCCACTGACCACGCACTGGAGCTGATCTAAAATAAGATATCTATAGTCGACCTGCGACCGGGTCGAATAAATCTACGAGTATGTACGGCATTATGCGTGCTCTCTCTGCCGTGTTCCTGCGTGAAATGTGAAGGAAATATAACAATTTTGGTAAAAAAGAATATTTTTATATACAAATGAATTAAAATAGCTTAAGGCTTTATACAGATTTAACCAAGAACTTATTGTCAAGACACAGATGAGTTCCACTCAACTCATCACAGCGATTTGTCTTAGCACAGCGTGGAAATGAAAATATTAAAATATATTATTAGTTTCACGCACAACATACCTCGTTATCTTATTATTACATATATACTTTGAGTCGTGGTATTGAGGCTGACGTGGCGCACCACCATTCAGATAAATGATTATATTTATTTCCACATTTTGATAGATAAAACGCGGCGTTAAGCTCCCCCAGTCAACATCTCTCATCTCAAAAAAGGAGAGTGGTGTGTGTGGAGAGTGTTGAGTGTGGAACGGAGTATCCCAATAATAGCAATCCCTCTGCTTAGCCTGTTTTGCGAGAAAACGCGTGAAACCTTTTTATTTTATTATGCTGATTACAATCAACTATGGGTGCAAAGTCGATAAAGTTAAGTTAAAGAATGTCAAACAATAGTCTATAAATACCACCTGTCACTTTTTGTTATTAAAGATTCAATAGTGGATTTTAATAAGATTAAAGTTGATATTAAGTGGCGATGATACTGCATTTTTGTGTTTAATGGGTAGTTAGTTCGATTTTTGTTTTTTTTTTCATTTTGAGAGTAAAGCCTTCGTGGAGTGGTGGGAATGCGTTTGTCTGCGCACACGACGGTTGTGTGTTCAATTCTAACTCACGGGGATTGAATTATTATTTTTTTTTGTTCCTCTGGCGACAAGACAAAGCGCAGCGTTTAGTTACGCCACTAAGCCAGCGAAATCCCGAAAATTGGGCATTGTATGGAGAAAGGCATGCCTTAACGTTAGGTTCCTTATCTTCCCTGCCATCTGAAATATAGTGTGAAGGTAAAATAATGAACTAATTTATCATATAACATTTTATTATTCTTAATTTACCGAACGACAGACAAATTCTCAAAATAATATTAGTGAAAACGGATATTTGAAGATACAATTTGTTGTATACAACATGATAAACGATTCTAATGTATACTTGAGTGCGTTTTCAAGCCTCTATAGGAATATTTCTGCGATATCTGATATGGGTGTAATCGACCGTGGTAGGATTGCCTATAAAATAGTTTATTTACATTGAAATATTTTAAATTAATAGCTTTTTGTTTGTTTGTGTTAGGTGGTTGTGATGATGGTCCCAGGTTTGATTTTCTTTTAGGGTTGTATCTCTTATATTTAATATGTTCTTCTAGCCTTTACCCACGGCTTTGTTCATCTTGCTAAGTTTGATCGTAGGTACAGCGGGTTATTTATTTGTTTATTTATTTTTAGCTTCACGCTGCCTTACATAGCATTATAGGCAGAGGGAACCAGGGATTAAGATACTACGTTCTTATATTCCGTTCCCCGCCAGTTCCAATTTAAGTCGAATATTTTTGCTCAACTCAAAAATATTTGATTTTAACTTAATGTACAATCGATGATTGCGGGTTCGACTTCCAGGTTTATATTGAAAAATATATTTATTTCTCCGATTAAATTTAAAAAGATTATTGAGATTCGCTCACTTAGGGCTCTGTATCTATAAATACATTTGTTCTTATTTAATTTATTATTATTATTTAATATATTTGTTCTTAACGCGGCAACGGAAATACATAATCTGTAAAAACTTCAACTGTCTAACTATCACGGTTCATGAGATGGAACCTGGTGACGGACAGTGGATTACAGAACTCTATAAATACGGCGTTAAATTACGCCACTCCTCATTCGATATCTCTATAAGTGACAAGGAACTCTATACAGTAAGAGAGTATTTTCATAGATCTGCAATCTCAGTAAACAAAATAAATCTCCCAAGTGTAAAGATAAAAAAAGCAAGTAATGACATAATTCTTAAAATAAATAGTCGACGCGGTACAGAAATAATAATACTCTTTATAAAGTTAACCATTCGTGACTTAGACGGTGGGATAGTGACGTATAAATATCGATATATCATGGTGTTTTTTTTGACAAATCAATAAGAATATTTCTTTTGTTTATCGTCGCATCCCTAATTACTAAAGTTATTACAAATTCACACTATATCTTGCATATAGTAAGGTAGGCAGAGTGAGTCTAGTGTTAAGACACTACGCTCCCCATTTCCTGCCGAAATTCTGGATTCACATTGCGTGGTCAGTGGCGGAAACTCACGCCACGAGTTATTACTAATTAAATAAAATGTCTTAACATTAAGTTACCTAATGGAATAAATTAGGTAACTTAATGTTAAGACACTCTGTTCCATACATACCAATAATTTTACGATATACGTTGCACGTTGAGCGACCGAATATAAGCTTAATGAATACGTTCTTTCTTAGATTCCATTGCTGCTTATAAGATTCATATATAATTTACAATCTTATGTCAAATTTAGTTTTATATATTTTACACTTGTAGTAGAATTGTCTAAAGAAACCTAGTGTTTAGGCATTCCTAAACATTAATATTCATGGGCCATCGCATCCCTAGGTTTGCTCTGTCCACAAGGGAGATGCAGCGTGAAGCTAAAATTATTAACAATAAATAAATCAAATCAGCTTCACGATGTATCCCGCACACAGCAGGGTAGGCAGAAGAAACCTAGAGTTAAGACACTCCGTTCCCCACTTTCGGCCGAATGCTGGAGGCATTGCGTGTTGAGTGGCATCGAACCTACAACCAGTCGGTTTTACAGTCACACTTCGTGCCGCTCCGCCACGACTGGCTTCAATAATATTTTACTAATTTTCCATATCGACGAACACTTTCATCTTAAACGTGACTTAAAACTTATTTTTCAAAAGGACCACCATAAATATGGATAAGCATCGAGTTTTATAGCTATTTTAACATAAAATTTTATATTTACACAAATATAAAATGACTTTATCACGAGTTTCTTAATATTTACGAAATATGGAATGCTTGAAATTTAAATACAATACTTAAAGCGTATCTTCTTTTACATAATTTTTGTATAAAGTATGTTTAGTGTAATAACACATAACATACAGGTATACAAGTACATGTTCTATAGATATCTACATTAAAGTCGATAAAAATCGGACTATATAAGCAAAGGATTCGATTCTTAACTCTAAATATGCGAACATATTTTCATTTTCTCAGTTTACTTAGAATAATTAAAAAAAATATTAAGATTTTCCATTCAATATCTGAACCAACTAACATAGGAACAAGAAACTTTCTCCCATTACGCTTAGTGTTAAGACACTCAATCCCCCACTTTCACCCAGTGTGTTTAATATAAATATATAAATTACGTGTATCAGCGGAAGAACTGAAAGCCTTTCCTGTAATACATGAAAAAAAACGAAAAAAAAAATACAAAAAAAATAAAAAAAAAAAATTATCGACATATATCAAAAACATCACTAGTCGTACGGAGCAATCAAATCGTGTCCATACATTAAGAGCATTCATAGCTATGTCGCTTAATACAATTCATTGTACAAGGATCCTTGTACCAACCAAATCACTCTGACCCTCCCCACCCCCCTTATTTATTCCAAAATAGATGGTTTGAAAGGATTTAACAGCAAATTTAGAGCTCAACTTAGAATTGACAGATTCTACCCTCATATAAATACCGACCAGTGTTTCAAGACCCCCGAGTCCCATACAAAATGTATGGCCTAAGCATGGACGTAAGGCTTCATGTGAAATGGCCACGTCAATCAAATGAACCCTGTATACGATTTACAAACTTGAAAGGATTCACGTTTAGTTTTTTAAATTTGAAAAGAGTAAAAGGCGATATTTTTATACCATTACTAGATTAGATCTTTATGTGTATTGATTTCTTATTGGCTCATTCCAATCTTGTCTCGGTGGTTACGGGTTGAAATCTTAATGAAAAGAAATGTATATATGGAATATATGAAACCATAATCACGGTTGCGGGTTCGATTTCTATTCGGAAGAATAATTATTTAAAATTTTTAGAAGTATATGTAATTTGAGTTTGTTCATTAGTAAGTGTTTAGGCACATTTTTTCTAATATTTCAATATTGAAAAGACAAAACCAGTGAAAATAAGCTATTTATTTACTTATTTTTTAAAAAAAATGCAAGATTATTGATTTTGAAAGATATTTTTATAGCTTCACGCTTTTTTCCGCTTATAGTAAGAAGAAAGAGAACCTGTTGAGTGTTAAGACCCAGTTGTTCACTTTCTCCCCGGATTCGGGACTTTGAATAACGAAACTCAACGCCGCCATGTCACCAAGAATGATAAAATGACACTATTTAGTTTCCTCTAGTAAAACCGAACCTACAACTATTGCGTTTGCAGTCAGACGATACCCCAATGCCATGGTGAATGAAATTCAAAGTACAGCTACATCAAAATTACCATTGAATCCACGACCACCTGCTTTCAATCTGATAACGTTCCACAATATGTTGTCAGTATGTAAAATACATATAACATAAGTGGTTAGTAACCTTAACATTGCTATTGTTATAGAGGTATAACAATGCGCTTACGCAACTTTTAAAATCCGGTTCAATTTATTTATTACTTGAAGAAAAGTTTTGAAGCTTTACGGTCGTTTTACGTACCAGGACAGGCCGAGAGCGCCTGAGAAGGCAGTGCGTTGCCACTAAGACACTTCCGTTCCCCACTTTCTGCTGAATTCTGAGGCATTGCGTGTCGAGTGGAGGACCTCAACACCACGTAATGCCGAGTCACCAGAGCAAAGATATTAAATATTTCATTTCCAGTGAAAGGAAAGGAAACCCATTGTCTGAACTCTAGATACCCTGGTTCGATCAGCCTGCCCTGCTATGTATTTTCAACATACAACGTGAACCTAAAAAATGAATATTATATCTTATATCCTCTCTTTTATCGAACTTATCATTATTAAATCAAAAGCCAGACAATTACGGATCATATATAAGTTATAAGAGTATTGAAGAAATTATAGCAAGATATCATTTATTTCATATAGTACATACGTGATAGTCAAAGCGCGGCATTACGCTCCACCACTCAACACGTAATGCCCCTAAATATGGACGGAATGTAATAGAGTGAAAAGACAAGAGTGTCTTAACACTGAAACGGCTTGTAGCAATTTTTTTTTTCTCTACTAAAAATATAAATATTTCGAACAATAAACAGTTATTTACATAAAATATATATGGGAGTATACTTAATAAAATTGCACAATACACATAATTTTGTATGGAATCATAAATCTGTATCACGAAGCCACGGTCGTCGATAATCTGTGAAAAAGCTTACGTTTTTATTAGAATACGGATATTTAGAACATACGATACCAAGTCAGCCAGTCGTGGCTCAGGGGCACAAAATGTGACTATAAAATCGACTTGTTGTGGGTTCGATCCCCACTCGAGGAAATAAAATATTTATTTACATTCACATTTTCTTTTGTTCGCTCTGATGTCGAGGCGAAACGCGGCGTTGAGTTTCGCCACTCAATACGCAATGCCTCCAGAATTCGGCAGAAAGTGGGGAAGGTAGTGTATTAACATTAGGTTACCTCTGCCTAGCCTGCTGTGTATGGCGTGACGCTGATTTAATTAAATTTACGATATTTTTTTCCATCAGTCGTTGCAGTGTTGAGTGTTTTTCTTATCAGATTGGAGAAATGAGTAAAGATTAAATATTCTCCAAAGAGAGGATCAAATATATAACTATCACGTTTACAGTAATAATGTTTCACTGAGCCACGACGGCTTCTGTAAATTGATGACGAATATAAGCTATTATAATCAATTTTCAAATACATATTTTTAAATATGTTGACAGGACCTTGTTGTGTTTGACTCTGGAGTTAGAATCGCCAGACGGGAACAGCGCTCCTCGGGGAGGATGTGGCTGGATATCGTGATCTAAGATGTGTACAAAGTGGAGTAGAGTGAACAAAAGCCGGGACTAATGAAGAAGAAGAACCTAAGTTCCTTTATATTATCTTTTGTTTTGGTTTTTTTTACAACACCGCGCCTACCTCTGTATACCAGGATAGATAAAGAAAACTTAGTGACAAAACACTCTGTTATACATTTATAAAAGATACCTCAAATCATCAGTTAAGACATAACTATAAAATTTCAAATATAAAAATCCAGAAATGATATAAAAAATCGCAAGCACTAAACAGTTTATTGTATTTTATAGTCATTTTTCTTATATCAAAGTGTAATAAATCACTATTCTATTCAACGATACATTAGTATTAGTGCGATTGAGAGATTCCATTACGAGGTTTTTGCATATCGATCATTATTTTATTAGAACCCTCCGTTCCTTTACTTCCTTTTACTTCCATTAATAGTTTTGTGTAATACGAAAATAATATTTTATGCCTCTAAAATGGATATTTATGAAGACAAATCTGTTTTTATTAATATGATCGATTGGTATTGGTTTGTATCTATTTTGTGCTTGAATATTTTTTTTTGAGGGAGTCGTGATGTAGTGGTACAAACGTGTGACTGTGAACTCGACGGTTGTAGGTTCGATCCATAATCGGGGAAATTAATTATTATTTATCAATATTTTCATCTCTTCGCTCTAAAGAGACAAAGCCCGGCGTCGATTTCCACCACTCAACACGCAATTCTGAAAGTGGGGAAAGGAGTGTCTTAGCCCTAGGTTCCCTCTGCGTACCCTGCTATATGCGATATACAATCGCGTGAATCTGAAAAAAATCGAGCTCTTTATGGTTTTGTTTGTTTTTTTTTACTTCGGTGTATTCCGCATTTATCCAGAACAGGTAGAGGGTACTTAAGTATCAAGTCATGACGGTCTCAACCCAAAAACATTTTCGCCAAACTTACGAGACATTGCGTGTTGATTGTCGGAACTAAACGCTGCGCTTTGTGTACTAGATCAGATATTTATATAATATAAAAATTAAGTGATACATATTTATGAAGATAACTCTGTATTTATTAAAATGATCGATTGGCCATGGTTGTATGTATTTTATGCTTAGATATTTTTTTTTCTTGGATTTTTGTTTAATTTTGTTTAGCAAGCTATGTTCCGTATATAGTTGGTTAGGTTAGTTATTATATATCTCATTTTCCGCTTATCATTTAGATATTGCGAGTTGCCACGCCGCGCTTTGTCTTGCTGCCAGAGACAACAGACGCGCTTATAGTCAGACAGTGGGACAGTCAGTCAGATAAATTTAAGTAAATATTTCATCTCCTCGAGTGGGCATCGAACTCATAAAAAGTCGGTTTTACAGTCACACTTTGTGCCTCTGCGCCACGACTGGCCTCAAATTTATTAAAATAAGTTTCTTATAAAATATAATAAATAAAGATTTGATTTTTTTCCACAGCGATTATTTCATATTAAATCCCCACCTACGTAGACAAAGCGCAGCGTTGAGTTCCGTCACTCCACACACGATGTCTTGAAAATTGACTGAAAAATAATTAAAAAACACGGTTACAAGTATTTTACATAAAATCTTTAATTAAAACAAGTTTCTTATAAAATGTAAGGCCTTAATTAGTATAAGAGCAAGTTAAACTAACCGCGGACTTCATCTCTAGGATGCTGTAACAGATTTAAAGATAACTTTACTCTTTCACGGTTAGAGAAGAGCATATTATGAAGGAGCTATTTAATATATAGAATATTTAGGAAATATTTTTTTGTTGTAACTAAATGCCGAATGTAGGGGAATAAGAGGTACGAACCTAGTGCTTAGACACTCCGTGCTCTACCATGCGCCCAACTTTTATGTTGAGTGGCGCCGTGCTGTTTCCAGAATATAATTCATTACCCCGAATAGGAATCGGACCCACGAACATTTTTAGTCAGACACTATGATTATCAAGACCTCTTGACACTTTATTAGCTCCATCCTGCATAGAGTATCTTGCCAAAATGGCTTAATAAAAATAACTCGAATGAGTCCTCATGCATTTAGAGGAATCCCTGAGTCGGAATCGAACCCATTACCTCCCAGTTTATAGTCACACGCTAATCCACTGCGCTATCATGGTTTCGCCCATTAATTAAATATTTATAACGGAAAGACAAATTAACAGTTCGTGGTAATATTCGATCTAGGTAGCAAAAAGTTGAAGGTAGAATGCCACGCGATACCAAACCGACCAACCAAATGAGAGCTGTCATTAACGACCTTCTCTATCGATGTACCAAACTGGCAGCCATTCTCGAAAAATGGTGTCGGACAGTGTGGCGCACCACTAGCCTTAGAAACGCCGTCCACGACCGCGCCGCCAACAACTAAAAGATTGAGAAGAAGCAAGAGATAGATCACTAAATTCTCTGCATACTCTGAAAAATACTGAAAAATTTGCACACTTATCCACCAAAACTCAGTTTATTTTCAATTCTTTGCTTTACCGAAACGAAATATTGACAGTTTCACTATTTCGCTAATAATAGGCAGAACCTAATATTAAGACATTCCATTTTCCACCTTCCGCCCGCTTTTTTAGGCATTGTGTATTGAGACGTGGCACTCAACTGTAGCCTTTTGCCTTGTTGCCAGAGCGAAGAAATAAAAACAAAAATAAATAATAATTCATTCCTCCCAGTGGGGGTCGAACCTACAACCGTCGCGCTACAATCACATCCTTATTATATGGCCTTAAAATAGTTACCACCTACAAAATTTACATAAAGGTACTTACATACGTATACTGTAGATAGGTAAAACCATGTGAAAGAGGCTTAAGCGCGCCATGTTTACGACACGCCATGAATATTGAAAAGAAACTTGATTGAACATAACTTTTATAGCCATTTTACTGACAAAGTTGAGATTTTTGCTATATTTGTTTTCTGTCTGATAAGATATGTATGTTCTTGTGGTTCAGTGCATGTCTAAGCAGGTTTCTGATAGAAGACTGTAAGTTCATGAAAGTAGAACGATTTCTTTTTATTTCCTTAAACGATAGATAGATAAATCTGTTTAGATACTTTTTTAAAAAATACAAAAGTAACCACAAAATATCACAAAATAGACAAAAAATGGCGCGTACGATAAGAACGGTTCTTAGTATGTTTCAATTTGGCTGATCGGAGAAATGACGGTTTTGAATTCATTTCCTATTCGAGGAAAAGATTATTGCATGTTCATTTTGTTAACTAGGCAAAGCCCGGCGTTGAGTTCTCAATGTCTCGAAAATTAGACGATGGGTAGGAAACGAAGTGTCTTAATACTCTCTTAATAGTTTCCCTCACCTACTTTGCTAAATGCGTAATATAGCGTGAAGCTTCTTATTTTTAACTAAAGTAAATCAGTAATAAATACTTAGTATTTCCACAAAACGCATGCAATTATCGTTAAGAGTATAAACGTAAATGCATCAAAGAATAGCTAAATTACAATGCAGTTTAAATAACCTATATATTGCTTTACTAAAGCTTTGTAATTCAAAAATATGGCTTAATATAGAACTGGACGTATTTAGAAATGGTAGAAGGTATAGTTTTGAAAGAATTAAATAGAACAGGTCTTCTTCTTTTCTGTATTGCAGGGTAACCAGAGGAGTTCTGTTAGTGTAAAACCATTATTTTTTCAATCTATAGCCACTCTCCACAAAATTCAACTAGAATTCGACGAAAAGTGGCCAATGGAAGTATTTTAATTAGAACGGAGTGTCTTACCACTTGGTTCCAAAGTTAGTGAGATATTATGATAATGCGACGCGACATTTTAATAATATTTTAAAAAGACATTAATTTTGATGCTTTTAATATCAATTAGTCAGACATATAACTCAATATCATTTCTACAACCTATAAATGTTCTTAGATGTGTACTTTTGCCAGAACTGAGGTATATTCGAATTTATTGCAGTATTTTGCATGTCTGAGTGCAAATTTAAAGAGAGTGCGAAAAGCTACGCGTTTAACATATTTATATGGATTACAGATTGGTTTTAAGCTTTATACTGTTCTTTTGAGATTATGAAGTTTTGTTTTGCTGATTTTTGATTTTTTATGATTGTTTTCAAATAAGAGTATAATAATTTAGATTTTCTTTAAACTTCGCATTTTATCCCGTAAATAGAAGTGCATAGGTCGCTGCCTCTGAGGGATCTTAATGTCGATTCAAGTCACTGCGTATTGAGAAGTGCCGCCTCGTGACCAGAGCGAGAGACTGAAAATGTTTAATAAATAAATTCCTCGAGCGGAAATCGAACCGACAACCTGTCGCGTTTCGCAGGCGTAGTCGCACGCTTGTGCTCCAGAGCCACGACTGGCCTTGATCTAATCTAATTTTATTTCTACTTAATATCACTATTTTAGCCATTCATAATAAAAACATTTTAAAATCGATATCAACATATATCTTACATGTAATCGGAATATAAATAAAAAATCGGAAGACATCCTGAACGAGAACCAATACAGTGACAATTTACTACGAACAATGCATGCGACGTCACGACTATGACAGTAGATACTGGTAGTTTCGTTTTAACTCAAAATGGTCCTTCGAGCCTGACTCTTATTACCATTACATAGAACTCTAAATGCCAAATCATTTATTGATACTATATAAGGAATATTATAAGAAAATATAGGCAAATAGATACGTGAACAATTTCAGATTACAGTAGACTGAGTTAAAGTAACTATAGGAATTTGTGTAATACTAATATAAATTATTATTTGTTGGTTGTACGTAAGACTGGGCGAAGCCAAAACTGAGTGGGGAAATTCGATGCAAACGAGTTTGAATCGTTTGTGGATAAACCTGTATTTTGATATTAACATCCATTTTGTGGATAATGAATTCGTTGCTCGGTTGAGGTGAACATTATGGGTGAATAAATACCACGTTGAAGTAGATTTTATATAGTATACCCGACGACGCCCGTTCTTTGGTTTTACTAACCTAGAATTTTTATTGGCAAACTGATGTACGATAATCTATTTAATTTAGTACTAATATCAGAAAGCCGAAAAATTTTTTTAGGCCTTACGCCTTATTCTCGGTAACTACTGGGTGAATATCTTTAGGTTTTTTTTTAGCTTCACAAAATATCCCTCACCCAGCAGGGTAGGCAGAGGAAATGTAGTAACCATGTGTTAAGACCGTTCTTGTTCAGATATTTCCGTTCCTCATTTTTCTCGTTTGCGGCAAATTGTATAAGATTCTATCGAACTCATGTTGAGTGGCGAAACTCAACGCTGCAACTTAATTTTGTTTTTGAAAAATCCGCTGCTCGAAAAAAGTCATAGACTATATTAAAAATACGTATCAAGGTGGCGTGTCCATCATACAGAATTCTGTCATCTTCAATTAACTACTAGCCAAACTACAAAGCCAAAAAAAAAAAAAAACTCCATATAAAACGTAAACGCATTTCTGAGATGGCATTAATAGGATAATTTCAAATTTGACTAATTTAAGATAGAACTCGGAACAGTGGACATCAATATATATTTTAAAGGGACTTAAAAAGCACCCTTATTTTACAAGTCCCAGGCACTACTCCAAGCTCTATTTGCAATGCGATGGGCACCCGTATGGTGAACAAATGGATACCATAAGGGCTGGTGCTATTTTATTGTCAAACAGACAAGCTAATATAAGAGAAGCCAACACTCCGTATAATCAACACTATTTATAGCACAAAGGAATCAAATCTTGGCGGTAGGGCTCGATTCCCACTCGAGAAAATGAAATATTTAATATTTATGTATAGGTTACCAGAACCTGACGAAGTGCAGAGTTGAGAGTTCCGCCACTTAACACATGGCTCCAGAATTCAAAAGAAAGTTCCCCACTTTCCGGAAATATCTTAATAACGTTAGAACGGAGTGCCTTACCACGGTTAGGTTCCCAGTTTACACCTAACCACCCTGCAATGTGTGGGATATAGTGTGAAGCAATAAAAAAAAGAGATTCAAATTAGTCATAAGTTATGTTTTATTCGAGTCACTAGTTCCTGAGATTATCGCTTACACCCAAACTAACACTTCAGTTTTACAACATTAGTATAGACATAATAAACTCAAAAGCTCTCTCAAAGTTAAACCAAATGGTTTAAATTTCTTCTTTACCGCAATAATTATGCTTATTTAAATTAAACAACACTAGTTTATCATCTATTGTGTGGGGCGACAACCATAGTATACTACTATCTAATAATAATATAAATTATGTCTGTACATTTGTTTAGATTTTACTACAACGAGGACAAATTATGAATTGTATTATGTTGTTTTATCTTTTATCTTTTATTTTATACCTATATTGTTAGTGAAGTAGCGTGAAGTATAGTTTTAAATCAAGTTATGAAATGTATATGAAAATCAATTTGTTTTTCGCTTCACGCGTTTTCCCGCATAGCAGGATAGAGTTAACCTATTTATATATGGTGTATTGCGTGTTGAGTGGCCGAACTTAACGCCGCGCTTTGTTTGTTAGAGCTAAAAAATAAAAATACCACTATTTTGAGTGAAAATCAAACCTACAACCACAGTCCTTACAGTCAAGCATTGTACCATGTTCATTTTTAATTTTGTTTGTTTGTTCAAATAAAAAACAACCGTTTTTAAACAGAATATATTAAAAAGACGTATGTGAACATAAACTCGATATGTTTATTAGTAGATAGTTCAAAGTTCCACCAGCTATCTTCCAGTTCCATCACCAGAACAGCTCGACGGTACCACAATTGTTATATTCAGAAAAAATTAATGATGGAACCTAGTGTAAGGGCACTCCGTTCCCCACTTTCTGCCGAATTCTGGACGCATTGCGTGTTGAGTGGCGGAACTCAACGCCGCGCTTTGCCTCATACATTTAAGCAAATATTTCATCTCCTTCTTCAGTCGGTTTTACAGTCACACTTTGTGCCACTGCGCCACGACTGACCTCAACGACGGGCACGACGCCGCGCTTCGCCTCATACCAGAATAAGAAAATATTAAAAATTATAATTTTTTCGAATCTTTCCCAATCTGTCGAGTACAATCGTATCCTTATGCTCTTGTGCTACGACTTTCGACGACGAATAACACGACGAAATTTAAACAAAGTCAGGTATACTAGTTAGTATGTTAAAAGTTCGTTAAAATAACAGGTGGTTACCGTACAGCCTCAGGTCAATATAGGATATCTTGGTAGGAAAGACTGAAATATCGATACAGTGGTAATAATAAACATTAGGCATTCTGGTTGTGTTCGCTCCGGGGTCTATGCCGCAGGTAGTGAGTTCAATTTAAATGGGAAACTTAAGTTGTTTTGTTTATGATACATTTTTATTTGTAATTGTTCTTGACATCTTGTACAGAAATAAAATGAAATTTTACATTCGGCGTTTATCTTTTTGTATATTTTTTTGTATACGCTGTAACCTACATATAGCGAGGTAGGCAGAGGGAACCTAGTAAGATACTCTGCTTCCAACTTTCCGTCCAATTTTAGAGATGCTACGTGTGGAGTGGTGGAACTCAGCGCCACACTTTTTCTGAACAATATGGTATAATAGATTTAAAATAATTCCGAGCCGAGGGAAAAAAAAATAACTTTTTCATTTCTTCGCCCTGTCGTCAAGGTAAAGCGTGGCGTTGAGTTCCGCCGTTCAACACGCAATGCGTCAAGCATTCGGCGAAAAATTGGGAACAGTTCTGTCTAACTTGCTTCATACAGGATACAGCGTGAGGCAAAAATAAATAGGTACAAACACATTACATTATTTTCAATCTGCATTCTCTGCAATGCGAAAAAAAATCGAAAAGAACGGGTCACAAATAGAAATTGAACACGCTATCCACACACAGTTGTCCATTGACCACTAAAATAGCAAATAAGTCAATTACAGTATATAAATAGACGGTTCATTTAATATGACTATTTTTAGTGAGGCAACATCAATGTAATGATTCAATAGGGCTCACGGCCTTAATTGATGGGACTTGAGACTTTGAATCGTTCGTAGATTGATTTTTTTTTGTAGGATTACGAGCTATTTTTAACCGACTTCAATAAAAGAAGATTGTTAGTTTGACATGTATGTTATATTTTTCCATTTGGACAATATAAGAGATCCAGATGAGGCCAGTCGTGGCGCAGCGACACAAAGCGCGACTGTAAACTGACTGGTTGTGAGTTCGATCACCACTCGAGGAGAGAGAGATATTTATTTAAATTTATATTTTAATTTCTCCACTCTGGTGTCGAGGCAAGGCGCGGCGTTGAGTTCTGCCACTCAACACGCAATGCCTTCAGAATTCGCCAGGAAGTGGGGAACGGAGTGTCTTAACACTAGGTTCCCTCTGCCTAACATGCTGTGTGAGGGATACAGCGTGGAGCTGATTGGATTTTTTTTAAAGAGATCCTCGATTTTCATATATATATACGTATTATATGTTACATACATGTTTGTGACATGATTATAGAAAAAAATCAGCTTCACGCTTTCTTATCGTATAACAAAGTAGGAAACTTAAGTCTAATTTTAAGGAACTCCGGCCAAATAAATTAACTTATTTAAATTATTTTAACTCTCCACCGATAAGACCGCCGCCGCGCGGCGTTAAGTTAACGCTACCTACTCGACTTATCTTTTGTTCTGTTTTTGTTTGTTTTGGACCGAATATTATGCTGTTGATCCCAATCGCCTCTATAGTGTTGCTGGACTTTATTCCCATAAAAAAAGGCAGAGTTAGAAGAGCTCTGACCTTGGATTAGTCACCTTTTATGGGTGCTAAGACAGCGATTCTATGAAATTGTACCGTGTGATCCCGGCCTAGAATAGGATCATCCTAGTACTGGTGGTGTCGTAAGAGGCGACTAAAGTACGTGTGGTAGAGTCATGTCGCCAGCAATGGCAACACGCATGGGCAGACTCGAACGGATCATTACAACCCCCGGCATTTAAAACTGGCGTGAAGTAACCCACCTTGTCGGCCGGCAACCGTGCCATTTACATAAAAAAAATTAAAAGAAGAAGTTGCAGGAGCGTCTCCAGTAAAACATGGATTTCGGCATTTGCTTCGCTTCAGCCGAGCACAGCCGACTGAGTAGGGCTGCAAACACCTTGTTAAAAAATTGTCGCCCTGTAATACTTGCAAATTTCGTAAAAAGCGGAAAGTGAAGAGTATTAACACTAAATTCTCTTATTTAACTCACTTAAAAAATAATCGAACCCACAACCTCTACAATACATTATAAAGCCCTCATTAAAAGCTATTCTATTCTACAAAACTAAGCTAGAACCCACATTTTAAAATCACCACCCATCCCTCTCGGGTTTACTAAGAAACATTTGTACTAATTCGTTGCAATAAACCAACTCGCAATTACAGCACTTGATAAAGGACAGCTGTATAGCGGGGCACGCGAGTTTTTGCATTTATTTTATTTAAAAAAGAAATAAAATAGGCCGTTGTGGTGCAGGGCCGCATGTGACAGTAATGTAACGGTTCTGGGTTCGATTACTACTCAGGGAAATTAATTACTATTTAAAAATACTTTTAATTTTTCGTTCTGGTGTGCAGCGTTGAGTTTCACAACTCAACACACAATGTTTCGAAAATCGGAGGAAAGTGGGGAATGGAGAGTTCCCCCTGCCAACCCAGTAATATGTTGGATATAGCTCTATCCCGTATATAGCAGGATATGTAGAGGAAACCTAGTGTTAAGACACTTCGTTCTAGAGAGGAAATGAGTATTTTCATTTTTTATCTTAAATTTAATTATTTATGTGATTATTCTTTAAAAATGTAAATAGTTAAACGTGAATAAAGTTAATATATATTTTATATTCTATCTAAGCACGAAATTAAAAAATTAAATATCTAATTCCCCCGATTGAACTTGAACCCACAAGCGTTGAGTTGACAGTCACACACTTGTACCTTTGCGCCACGACGGTCTCTATAAAACTAAGTAAGTTAAAAACAAAATAAATCAGAATAGACGTATTAACAATTGCCAGCAATTTAACAGAGTCTCTTAAAAAGACTTAATTTATAATACGAAACGGTAAATATATTTGCCGTTAACTGTAAACCCTACAGGTTATAGGTTCGATTCCCACCTACAAGATTGAAATGTTAAATGTGTTCGTTGCTAGTAAATGGGGACAGAGTGGATCAACACTAGGTTCCCATGTTCCCTCTGCCTACCTTGCTGTGTGAGATACAGCGTGAAGTTAAGAAAACGACAAACACCGTAAACGCGAACATTAGTAGATGAATAAACACAGTACCCTCCTTTGTCAAGTCGAGTAAAAAGTTAGTTCTTATCAAAACTAGTATTTCCTTTTATATGTAGAAGACGATAGACAGGTGATTCTACACTTTTTATTTATTAATTTCTTATTTTACTTTATATGAGATACGATCTTGTAATAACTGAAAGCAAATTATATTTTTTATGGAACTGACAGCACTGACATTTAAATATTAAAATTTTATATGATACGTACTGATTAAATAAAATTTATATTGGTTAATATGGAAACGGAGTATCTTAACACTAAGTTCCCAGGTTCCCTCCGCCTACATTGATGTGTGCGGGAAACAACCTGAAGAAGAAAGAGCTAAGGATACATGTATATTTATATTTTCTATGTCATTTATATAATATACACTATATTACTTTACAGTCCTAAAGGGGTTGTATCTGGCAGCCATCCAAAACTATAATCCAATACTAGGTATGGCTTAAAACCAATTGAAAACTCATAATTTACCTCTAAAGTATATTGTTATGATATACTAGTATTTCTTAGTTGAAAAACATTTTGATAAATAATTTTGTTTGAAATTGTTTTATAAACGTCTAATATTGAGGATTCTTTTTTCTGGTTGTCGTGATGCAGGGGAGTACGCCTTGTGCCTTCGTTTTGGGTTCGATTCCCTTTTTGACTAGTTGGTATTTAATATTTTAATTTCCTTGTTCTGGTGACTAGTTCCGTCATTCAACGAGACTCTCGTGAGTTTGTTGAAAAATGGGTAAGGGAAGTGTCTTAACACTATGTTCCCAGGTTACCTCTGCCTACCTTGCTATCCTGTCTCTTAATAAAAATAAATAATTATTTCCTCCATATAGGGAGGCCCAAACTTACAACCGTCACGTTTACAGTTAGGCGGTTAAGGGTAACTCCAAGTGGTTACTTCAACGGATGGTCAGATGAAGAACCCTCCATTTTTGTGCAATTTCTTAACTTCACGCTCCGTACTCTAACCGTACGTTAGTATTCTGCAACTAGCATGGTAGGCAGGTAACCTACTGTCAATAAACTCCGTTTTCCACATTCTCTACCACTTAGTAAATAATTGAGAAACGTACTTTGTTTTCTCGCTGTGCGTTCTCTTTTATTAATCGTGAAGAGCCACTGGGGGGAGCCTGCGAAATTTTCTAACCGCAGACTACGTCACACACTTAAATATCATCCACACCATACAGTTACGTGGCACTCCACTACTGTGCGGCTTCGTATAAACCACACAAACGTAGAATGGCCTACCTGCCACAGTGTTTCCGGATCGATACGACATGGGTAGTTCAAAAAAGCGCATTCATCCCCAACTTAAACGCCGGCAACGCAGGAACTCCTCTGGAGTTACACGGGATCCATCAGGCGATCCGTACTCTCCTTACCATAAATAAAAAGAAACTTATCTTTCCACTCACCCTTTGCCTCGTACAAACTAAGAAGATGTTCCTTTCATAATTCCCGTCCAATTATACTAATTGTACAGGTCTCTTACTAAATAACTGCGGACCGCAATTATATGACGCCAGGTGACAAGTGTAGAGTGTCTGTGGTTTGTTTAACCTTTTTTATGTTATTATAGACTTATGAAAGGGCTTTTCTTTCTAACTTTTTAATTTCTTAGTCTTTTTTTGCTTTTTTAAAAAAAATTTTTTTACTATTTTTTAAAAAAGGAGGTTTGTAGTTTGGTATATTTCTATGTGATGTTCTTAGAATTTCTTTAAATAAATAATATTTGAGAATGCTGATCTATTTAGACTTTCAATCACGTTTGTTAAATTTCTAAGTGTATGTATGTTCAATTATTATCGGTAATTATTAATTATACTCTGATGATCGTTTTGATTTAAAAAAAAATCCCCATATAGGGGAGAAAATAAAAGAAATTTTATATTAAGATTGAATTGGATAACGAAGTGCGTTATCCAATTTTCGAGACAAAGCGTGTAGCATTCTGCTTCATGTTGTTATCAAAGCAAGGAAATTAAAACGATTCATTGCCACCAAAGGGAATCGAACTCAATTTCAGTAGTAAATTACAACAACAATATAGAATTGAACCCATAGCCTATCATTTCAACTCCACAAAAACATTATTTAAATATTCTTTTATATATAACTACTTGACCGTAAAAAAACTAGAAATCATCTATTGTATAGAAATAGACATCTGTAGATGCTAGTTTTAATAAAGCGATTGTCGTTCACTCGGATGAATGTGAACCTGTTCTTTTCAAGTCGTTACACCACGTTGGGGTTTTAATTCATAGATTTTGGAATTATTATGATAATCTTTTACATTTTTTTAGTGGAGCAGTTGCTATTTATTTGGTTTGGTTGTGGGTTCGATGTCCACACAGTGTAATTTTGTTTTGATTATTTTCATTTCCACAAGCCTACACACAAAACGCGGCGTTGAGTTCCATAATCATACCCCCAAGTTGGATTCGAACCCACAATCAATACAATCAGACGCTGCACCGCTGAAAAGCAATACAAGTTTTTATACAACCGCAACAGCTACTAGAGTTATAGAATATTTCTATCAAAAAACATTGCGCTTCGTGATTAGAAATAAATGTGCTTCTTCTTGGTATCATTTGTGATATACAACTTTTTCTTGCAGCTTGGCCGTTATTTTAATTTTTATTCGCAATTGTACCTTATATGATAGTTGAGAAAATGATTTAAGGCTATCGATATAGGTTCAAATTCCGTTTCGGGAATTTTTAATAGCTTACATTTTTTTTATAGTTACATGCAATATGAAATAATTGAATCTTTGTTTTATAGCTTCACGCTGTATCCCGCCTATAGTAGGGTATGCAAAGGGAACCTGGAAATCTAATGTTTAGTCACTCTTTTTTCTTTAAGACATTTCAATTTGCCGTTTCTCACCGACTTCTGAAAGTATTGCGTTGAGTGGCAGAACTCAACGCTGCGCCTATAATATAATTTATAATAAATTATAATTTTTTTATATTTTTATTCCTTTTAAATTAATATTTTTTTAACCAATATTCCGAATATAGAAGGGTAGTAAGAATATAGTGTTAAATCACTCCGTTATAGAGAATCTTCGAGGCATTGCGTGTTTAATAGCGAAACGAGAACGTTTCTCGCCCTTTTTTAACAGGCCAAAACGAGCCTGAAATTCTTTCTTTCCAAATCAGAGATAATATCAATAAACAAAAATTATTTAAGATATATTCAACTGATTTTGAACTACCTAAAACTATTGTATATGAATATACAAACATGGACTGATACTTTCTCCATTTCCAATAAGACACTTCCATTCTTTTTTCTTTCGAATTCTGGAAGACTCTTATTGAGTGACGAAACCACTGGTTCGAATTGAAAAGATATTTTTGTATTGAACTAATATTACTAATATTATAAATGTTAAAATTTGTGAGGATGGATGGATTTGTTCCACTTTAGCGCAAAAATTACTGAACAAATTTAAATAAATTAAAAAAATTAAATCAGCTTCACGCTGTATCCCGCACACAGCAGGGCAGGCAGGTTCCCCCTAGTGTTACGACACTCCGTTCCCTACTTTCTGCCGAATTCTGCGTGTTGTGTGGCAGAAATGACGTAACAAATTTAAATAAAACTCTACAATAATGTAGCTTATATATCAGAATAACATATTTTATATAAATAAAATAATTAAATCAAAATAAAAATAAAGTTGAGGCCAGTCATGGCGCAGGGGCACAAAGTGTGACTGTAAAATCGATTGGTTGTGGGTTCAATCCCCACTCGAGGAAATGTAATATTTATTTACATTTATATTTTCATTTCTTCGCTCTCAAATATTCAATATTTCATTTTCTTGAATTTGATCAATTCAAATTACCCATAACCTGTAGCGTTTACTGTAAACCCTCAAATCGAAAAGTATATAGATATAATTTTTAAAATAATATTATTATTAGAAAACGAAAGAGATGCTAAATGCTAAATAAGACTAGTAAATTAATATTTATGCAATTCGAGCGGGCGAATCCGCGAGTGGTCGCTAGTTTATCATATAGTTTTAATAACTGTGACTCATCCACCGTATCGTTTAACTTTCACTTTACGCTACCTGATGCCACTTTTGATACTGTTGTAATTTCAAACCTTTTAACAAATTAACGCTAAGTAGTTATGATGTAAGGAAATGTAAGCTTTCAAGAAGCTTTTTATATTGAAAGCTTATTTAGCTTCATATTTGTAAAAACATATATATAATTTATATAAAAATTGTAATAACTGTGAGGTGTGTATAGAGACTAGTGCCCCGGACGCGACTTCGCCCGTTTAGACTTCTTATTATATTGTAGCTAAATTATGCAAAATCTTTACGTAAATTGTAAATAAAATAAATAAATCAGCTTCACGCTGTATCCCGCACGCAGCAGGTTAGGCATAGGAAACCTAGTGTTAAGATACTCCGTTCCCCACTTCCCGCCAAGTTCTGAAGTTCTCAACGCCGCGATACCATTATGAAAAAACCTAAAAAATCTTGGATATCTCACTAAAAACTGACCCAACAACCGAATGAGTCACGTACAATTATTCATGCGCGCGCGCCGCTATCGGTCCGTATTGCTATACCTAGCTATCGTATACAGGGTGACTCACGTTACGCTTTGTTTACTTTCATAGTTTTTTTCATTGCTTTAGCTTTAAATGTTGGTATTTTAGTTCAACCATTATTGCATTTATTATGCCTTTATGATTATAACTTGATAGGTTAATTACAATGATTTGCATATAGTATCATGTTTGTGAGCGTAGTGGAAAAGTGGAATGGACTATAAATGTGATGGTTGTGAGTTCAATTCACATTTCGGGAAACATTATTACACTTCTGTTTCCTATTTTCCTCTGAATTTAGGAGGCATCGCGTGATGAGTGGCAGAATTCAATGTAGCATTTCTTATTTATATTTTATTGAAAAACAGTTTTCTTACTCCAGTGTTTACTCTTCAGGCGGAGAGCGGAGAAGCAATTGTCACACTTGATTGTCTCTCCTTTCCTTCTATATGCTGAATATAGCTGGAAAATGACACTAATCATATTCATAGATTTTTTACGGATATAACCCGCAACCATCGTATCGTCGTCTGAAACTTTATACTGTGTATAGCACAGAAGGAAAGTTATAGACTAGGCTAGGCTATATAGCCTCATCTAGATAATTACATACACGCTCTTTCTCGCATAGCAAGCAGGTAGAGAAAACCTAAAGTTAAAACATTCCGTTGCCTACTTTAACAGAATGTTTGAATTGGCGGAAATTAACACCACGTTTCGTCTGTTAGAAAAAAGAAAAAAAGGATATAATGATTTCCACAAGTGAATATCGAATCTACTATCACAGAGTTTACAGTCAGGTGCTGTTCCATTGGGCAACAATAGCCTTATCTACCTACTTATTTTTTTATCTTCCCAGGTAAATCACAACACGGTGGGTAGAGGGAACCTAGTGCTAAGATACTCCGTTCCAATTAAAACTCCTCCGGTCACCACTTTCAGGTAAATTCTGGATTCTTTGCGTATTGAATGGTGGAACTCAACGTCGCACTTTGCTACTTGCAATCCTCCAAATGGGAATCGAACCCGCAACCAATCGTCTTATATCCACCTAGATGAATCCACTCATCTAGATGAAAACACAAAACAGACATTAAATAAACCTAATAACGAAACTTAAATCGACACTAAACAATCCCACAGATAAATAAAGTATATTGCTCTATTCTAATATGCAATAATTTAGTTTTAATATTGCTATGTTAATTTTGCATAAAATATTTAACAAACAAAATTTATATATAATGCACTTAAACGGGTTATAGTTAGGCCGCGATCGGCAAATTGTGAAATCGACTTAGAGTGTACGATACGATTTATATATATGTCGGTCCGTATCACGGTATATCCCGTATATATCTAGAGGGTCCAGAATCCTACTACATAGGCAGGGAAACCACGTGTTAGACTCTGCTCCAACACTCTCCATCCGTTTTGCGAGACTTAGCTTGTTAAGTACCAGAACAAAATGAAGCGCTTGATCTTGTTACCTGCCACTTCGTTTCTCGGAGTAAGAATTCGAACCCATAACCGTCGCGATTACCATCAAACATCACGACGCAGACACTGGGGGCAAGTGTGTGACTGTAAAGGCAACTGGTCGTGGGTTCAATCCAGCTCCAGGAAATGAAAGGTTTTTATTTATTCATATTTTTATTCCTTTGCTATGGTGCCTCCAGAATTCAGCGGAAGACGGGGTACAGAGTGTCTTAACACAAGGTTCCCTCTACCTACCCTGCTGTATATGCGGGATATAGCGTAAGATATATGTTTTTAATCTCATCCAAATTTTCTGCAGTAGTTCCTGATATTATAGCATTCTAACAAACAAACTTTATCTTTATAATATTAAATCCCTCTTAATACTAATATCGTATGCTCTAAAGTAGTCTAAAACCAGTTTTTATTGGCACAGCGGCCAGGAGGGCGCGACATTGCTCCGTTCTAAAGTTCGTGACTGTGGTATACGGTTTAGTTCCTATATGCGTCCTTATTTAATAACATTTTAATATATACATATATAATATTGTGATGTAAATCGTGTCGTAATAATTGTTTATTTACTTTTGAACTATATAAGGCTATATAAGGTAGTGGCGCAGTGGCACAAGCGTGCCCGATAGGTTATGGGCTCGATTACCACTCGAGAAATGAAATATGTATTTCTCTGGTAACGAGGCAAATCGCAGCATTGAGTTACGCCACTCCACGTGGCGGAAAGTGGCGGACGCAAGTAATAACTATCTAAGTTTTTTATAAGTATATAATGGAAACGAAGTGAGTGTACATATATTCCGGGGTTACCTCTAGGAAATACAGTGTTCCGGGACTACCTCGGGGTGCTGCAGTGTGAAGTTAAAAAAAATCAATCTAAGAGGCCATCATGATGAGATGGGACGCGATGGTGCTGGGTTTGATGTTTATTTGTGGAAATAAGTTTGCCTTTTTTCTGCTCTGGCAAAACGGTGGTGTTAAGTTTCACCACTCAAAACACGGAAACGGGCGAATATTGAAATTATTTTAACACTAGATTTTCTTTGCCCAATCAAAAATTGAAAGTGCGAAACGTACCATGCATTATCTATACTTTTTTTTTCTCTATCGACTTATGCGGGATTAAGCGTGAATCTTGCAAGATTTGAAAAATAAAACATTTAACAATCTCACATTTTCAACAAAAAAGAGGGTTAGCTTTGTATTTGACCAAGGATAAAAATTATACAAGAGATTTCATTTCTAAGAAGTTATGCTACAGCCAGAGTTAATTTAGATGTGTATCGTATTTTTTATTCAATAGCTTCAAAAGAGTCGTGACGAGAAATGTTCTCACATACATACATATGTTAATATTAAAAACGATTTAATCTACTTTAAATTAAAGATGTTTCAGACATTTTAAAATGAGATAATTAGGTAAATTATAAGGTGTTTAAGAGGGACAGTCCCTGACTGTTTTGAATAACGCGACGAGTTCGGTTCTGAGTTCAATTGCCACTGTGAGAATGAATTTTGATTAATTTGATTGCTCTAATAGCGAGACAAAATAAATGGTGTTAAGTTCCGCTATTCAGCATATAATTAGGCGGAGAGTTAGGAGGGATATGTCTTAGCACTAGGTTCCCTCTGCTTATAATACATACTAAATTCCCTCTAACTTTTTAATTTAATTATTACGGTCCATGTAGTACAACCTGACGACAGACTGGAGTGGAATCTTAGTCCCATTTTACTCTAGTATGGAACCCTAATTAAGCGAAGTGCCTTAAATTAAAATGACTTTTTTAAAAACAGAATAGATAATTTGTAAGAGGTCATCGAGGCCCAGTGGGTTAGCTCCAGATGGTTAACGAGATGGTAACGGCGTCGTTTCCTAGACGAGGGAATATATTAATACCATTTCACCATTAGGCATTCACTTAACATACAATAACTCCGATTCGAGTAAAACATGGAGAACATAGCGTATTACCACTCCGTTATCCTTACCTATCCCGCTAAATGCGTGATAAGGCGAGTATCTAAATAAACGGGGTTACAATAATTCATTTTTTCGAACTTGTATTACCAATCACTTGTCATAGTTTGTTTTGATATAAAAAGAGAATAAGAAAACTGTTTTGTCCTTTGTGGATCAATTTAAGTCAAACATCGATTGACTTCAAAGGAGTTGCGGCTCCGGAAATTGAATCGGTAAACGTAAATATATATATTTAGGGTGAAAAAAAGGATAGATGAACCGTTAGAAACTTACCTTTGAATATTGTGTATTTTTTTATATTATATTTAAATTTTGCTAGAAATTGGCAATGCTTTTTATAGGAATAATGATAGAGTATATTTTTAGTTTCACGCTGCATCACGCAGATTAGGGAGATCGAGAGAAAGGAAACCTAGTATTCAGAGCCATTCCTATTAACACATTTCGGTTTCCCACGTTTCGCTGAATTGTCAAAACATTGAGTGCCGAATAGCGAAACTCAACGCCGCGGTTTGCCTTGTACGCAGGGCAGTGAGAACAAACTGATTATATACAAGATGAAAATGATAATGTTTTTAAGAACAGCAAAATCTATTTAATATATATAGTAAAATCCAACAGAATAAAAGGTTATAGTTTTGAATTCTACATACTTTAAAATAATTTATGCAGAATTCGAAACTTACATTAATTTATTGGTATTTGTTGTGACGCTATGAAACAGCGCGCGGCGTTGAGTTTTGATATTCAACATGCAATATCTAAATATCTCAAAAATAAGCGGAAACTGGAAAGCGAAGTGTCTTACCACTAGATTCCCTATATGTACCCTGCTATACGGAGAGCTTTTGTTATCAAGTTGTACCATAAAAGACCAAGTCTAAACAAAAAAAGCAAAAAAAAACCACACCCAAAATTCAAAACTAAAGCAAGAAAACTAGTTTAAAACACAAATATAAATATTCCTAAGCATAAAAACTTACCTATAACATCTTACATCGTCAAAATAAATCTACTGTACGGAGCACGTCCTCTTGCCCTTTCGAGAGTGCAACTTAAAAGTACCTCAATCTATGGAAAATCGATCTTATACCTCTATGATAAGCGCTAAAATGATGGAATTACATATAAAATAGGTGGTAACCGGTTTAGTAAGAGCTTGCCACCGAACTACGCATCATTGTGCCAGCCTATGTTGTTTTGTATTTTAAATAGTTACAATATTATATGTTAATATTATTTCTGTGAAATTGATTTTGAATTATTTAAATGAAATGGTATGCCGTTGTGGCTCAAGGGCTGTCTGATTGTAACCGCGATGATTGTAGGTTTGATTCTCTTTCAGAGGAATTAATTATTTTCATTACTTCGCTCTGAACAAAGACAAAGCTGCGTTGAGTTACGTCATTTAAACCAATGGTCTCGAAGATTTTATATTATATATCTGCAACCAGAATTAAGTTAAAAGAAAAACCAAATATTATTTTTATAGAAAAAAATAAATATTTCTATATTATAATACTTCAAGAAGGAACGAGTCAACTATAAATTTAATTTTCAACATAATAAAGTAACATGCTGCTAGACACCTACCTACTTAGTATGTAATTAAAATAATTACCGTACATTATATATACAATCTGGGTGATTCTGTTATAGTTAAGATTCTTTTCCAGATTAACAGTTTTGATAAACAGATACGAGTACGAGGTTTCAATTGAAAAATTAAAGATTTTTAATTGAATTATATAGATAAATGAGGCCAGTCGTTGCACAGTGGCATAAAGTGTAAGTGATTGTACACACGACAGGTTGTGAGTCGATTCTCACTCTAGGAAATGAAATATTTAATATTATCATTTACTTTGCGCTGAGTTCCGATACTCAAAAGACAATGCCTTTAGAATTCGGCGGTAAATGGAGAATGCAGTGTATTAACACTAGGTTCTCTCTGCCTACCCTGCTGTGTGCAGAATACAGAGACGCTAAAAAAAATATAACGATCGAATAAAGAAACACTACCGCTGGTAGAGTAAGTGCAGCGTTGAGTTACGCCACGTAACACGCAACGTCTAAAAGTGGAAAATGGAGTGTATTAACACTAGATTTCCTCTGCCAGCTATGCAATACGGATAAAACATGAAGCTGCGTCGCATACATATACAAAGAAAATTCGATTAATCCTCGCTCCAACCACAACCAAATTTCAAATAGTTTGTCCAAACACCTAACCCAATTATGTAACAGCGTGCACATAAAATAATTGAATCCGCGACCCGCCTGGTTTTGAAGGCGTACGGGCTATACGTCCTTTGTACTAGCGCAGCCCCGGGGGGGCAACGGTAATGCATATCAGATAACAGAGTGCCTGGTCAATAATTGGAAAAGCATGTACTTTGCACTGCTGGAGGCTACATTTCAGTTACAATTGATGTGCAAAAGGAAATCTTTTGGGCAGGTGTTTCTGAAATCTGTTTTTTTTGTTTATTTTTTATTTTATTTTTTTGTATATATTTTTGGGTGAAGTGATAATAGTAAACTCAAATTCGATAGTTGATTTTTTTAAAGATTTTTCTTTTCAAATTTACTCAAGTTAACACTTGACTTGACTTATTAACATAATGATTGTGCTTTTGGATAACTTGGTACATAGGATATGCTATTGGTTCGTTTCTTAGCTTTACGTTGTACAGAGGGAACCTGGAAACCTCCTATCCAGGTTCCCGGAAACCTAGTTTTAAAATACTTCGTTTTCCACTTTCTGCCATATTCCTGAGGCTTTTTTTTCTGAGGCCTGCGCTATGACTTTTATTTGAATATATTCAGACAATTAGTCTCAATATCATTTTAATCTTATAAAAACTTAAGGAACCTAGTGTTAAGACACTTCTTTCTTCGAGAAAATTTTCGAGATATTTACGTGTTGAATGACAAAGTTTAATACCGCGCTTAACCTACTAGACAGAGTGTGAAAATGAAAATTATTTATATAAATACATGATGGTAAAATATTGTGGCATTGGTTTCCAACTCATAATATTTCTCAATAAGATGAAATTGATGAACAAAATTATTTAAGTCCAATCACTAATCAGAAGAATAACTATTTTCATATTCACGATCGAATGCGACAAATTGCGTGGCATCACATCACCACTCAACCCTCAACGTCTCTGAAATTGGATCTAACTTGCAAGACAGAGTGTCTTATCACTTACCTTGTTGTAGGCGGCATAGAGTGTAGAATAAAAACAACAAATTATGTATCAACAATTATATAAATGACTCTACAGAAAGAGTAACGTTCTATAGAACAAGTAGTACCAAACAGAAACTTGAAGAAAATTTCAAATAATCTGCAAGCTTCATGTGGTAGTAAAAGCTCGGCTTCCAACTCTAACAGAAGTTGCTCCGCACTACACTACACTACAGTACACTACAGTACAGTACACTTGTTACAATACGAAATAAAAATATTTCAGTTTCAGCAAATTTCACTTGAAACATTTTTCTATTTTCATATTACTGTCGGAAATTTTGTACGGTCAGCATAAAAATATAGTTATGTATGTATAGGTTTTTGTTTTGTTTACAATTTTTTCTTCAACTTCAGACTGTATCATAGCGGGCTAGGCAGTGGACGCTTGGAAAACTAGTGTCAAAGCACTTCATCCTCCACTTACCGAATTAATCGAATTTTAATACTTGAATGCCGCTCTATGTCTTAGTCTGATGTCTTAGGCCGATTGTGAGTTCCATTTTCACTCGAAAAAAAGATTTATTTTCATTTCCTCGTTCTGGTAAAATGGCATACCATTAAAAATTTATGAACTCAACATTTCAAAAACTGAGGTAGAGTCTCAAAAGTAGAGACACTCCATTTACTGTCACAATACTATGTTCCCTTAAAAATACTTCAAAAATATTAAACTTATCAAAACCTCTTACTCAATGCTATTGCCCAATAACAAATAAATTTTATGATGAAGCAACCAAAAAGCAGTGAAAGCTCATATAAGTTAACAATATGTCATCGAAAGCTTAGTTTAGAGCTTCTGTGTAGATAACCGGCTATGGTGGACGTAGCTTCTCAATTTAAGTGCATAGATTAATATGTAGATATGATAATGTATTGAAGAGTACAACTATGTGTTTTGAAAATACTATTATAAATTGTGTGACTGTAACTGTGACAGGTTATAAGTTTGATTCATATTTGAGGAAGTAAAATTTACCGTTGTCGGGGCAAAACGCGGCGTTGAGTTCCGCTACTTAACTCGCAATACCTCCAGAATTCGACTTAAATTAGTCTTAACACTAGAAAAAAATAAAATAATAGATATATTTAAGAAATAGGGATAGAGACGCGAGAATTGTACAGTAATTGTACAGAACAAATGTTGAAAAGACGTAGAAATTTTGATGAAATCATGTAATAATTGGGATAAAACATGTAATGTATTTAAAATTCACAGAAAATTGAATTGGAGTAATTGAACTGGAACACAATAGGAAAGTATCACACCACCGCTGCCATAAATCCTAAGATAATTTAAAATTGAACATATTTAACATGACTTATCCTGCATATGGGCAACGAGAACTTATAGGCAAAGATAACCAAGCGTCAAAACATTTCGCTTTCGAGTTTAAGAAATCATAGGAATGTACCTTAAACATCACGTATACAGTTAGATTAGATCATATATGAAAATACATATTTAAGCCTCATTGTAGGAAATATTTTCTTTATCCAAGATTTTTAATAAATTAAACTGAAGAACTCACAACCGTTGTCGGATCCAACTCTTTAAAAATATACCAAAACGGCGCCAATATAAAACCCAATTAAATTAACATACAAAATTAGGCAAAAAAATTTTCATCATTGACCGAATTGGTATCGGTTTAAAACAAATTATAAGACTTCGGCGTTAAAACGTCTATTAACCTATTTTATTTGAAAGTTTCGTTCGTCGTTCGTTATCGACTACGTTTGTATAGGGCCAAATATATTATAGTTTCTAAATATAAAGGTGTAAGGTTCAAAACTGGATTTAAAAAGGGCGCAGTTAGTGCAACTTCTTCAAGTGTTTTTTATTCTCCAAAGTCAACTACTAAAGTTTAAGTTTGATAATTTGTAAAGGTCATTTGCTTTGGATAAGTATAAATATTTTCTCTATATTATATAAACAATGAATAATTTTCATTTCTCTGTACTGGCAAGATAAAATATGCTATCTGGAGTGCTTTATGGAGAATGGAGTGTCTCAGGTACGTTTTTTCTGTTTTGAGGTAATTTTTTTTTCAGAGCTGTATCCTATTTGAAGGCACTATCTGCCAAATTCTGGAGGCATCGCGTTCTGAGTGGTACAACTCAACGCCGCGCTTTGCCTCGACACCAGAGCGAAGAAATGAAAATATAAATT
>DWAE01000015.1:0-30087 GCA_018237945.1 Heliconius sapho
ACACAAGGTTCCCTCTGCCTACCCTGCTATGTGCGGGATACAGCGTGAAGCTGATGTGATTTTTTTTATTTAAAATTTCCTTAACATCAAAACTACTGTATGTATCACACACATAGATTATAGCACCGAGGCCTACAAACAACAGCTATTGGTAGATCATTATTGCTTATCAGAGTAAACAACCTGAGTAAGATATCTTTTCCAAAGTATTTTATATAAAATTGATCGACAAATGTGAAGCTGCTTAGTTTGAAAGTGATGGGTCGTGGGATCGATGCCGTTCATTATTATTTTTGATTGTACACAACATTTTGAAATCTTATTGCTAAAGTTTAAGGTTCGATTTATCACGAAAATACGTCACTATTTTCGTGATTGTGAGTAGGTATATAGTAGTTGTCAAATAGTTTTAAGTGACGGGACGCAACGCAACACTTTACCAGAGCGGAGAAATGAAAATAATTCTTTGAAATGACAGTAAATGGATATATTCATAATTTTAATATAAATTTAACAATATTAAAGGAAATTTAGAGGTCAGTCATGACGCAGGAGCACAAACGTGCGATTGTAAACGCGGCAGGTTGTGCCTTCGATTCCTGCTCGATGAAATGTTTGATATATTTATTTCCTCGCTCTAGTAGCGAGGCAAAGCACGTCGTTAAATTCCACCACTGAACACGCAGTGTTTACACAATTCAGCAGAAAGTGGGGATCATACGTGCCTTGATGGGTACGGAGAGTCTTAACACTAGCTTCTCAAGTTCCCTTTGCCTACCCTGCTATGTGCGGGAAACAGCGTGTAGTTCTCTAAAATCTAAAGTCCTTAACCCGACTTGGGAACAAAAATATGCCTATGATAAATAGAACCTGGTAAAATTTAAGAACTTCAATTCTCCGCTTAGCATACCATATAGATTATAGACTTACACCGAAAAGTAACTTGAATGGAAAACATCTATATAAAAAATATAAAAAAATATTCTAAATAAAATTTGAACCTACAGCCCTTGCGTTCAGTCAAGCACATCCCGAAACTACGCCTTAATGAGGTCATATTTAAATATAAAAGAATGAACATTTATGACGGCGTTTTATAGCGTCATAATTGTTTTACTAGCAGCTTGTTATTCCTGTAGGTCAGAAGCTTATTAGATATGTTACAATGTCGTATAATTCTCCTTTAGTTAAATGGAGTCCTTAAAAATATAACAAAAAAAATGAAAATAACCCATTTGCATTTGATCCCTTTTTTTAGCTCCATTTTGAAATTTCGGATTTGATGCAGATGGTACCTAGTGGTAAGACATTGCCGGTTGAGTGGCGGAAGTCACCGCCATACTTTCTCTGGTCAGCAGAGCGAGGAAACCAAATATAATTAATTGCCCTTAAATGGAGTTGGTACCCACAACTATCACGCTTACAATCAGACGCTCTCCCATTGCGCCACAACACTTATATTTTTACACTTTTTTGTAATAAAATTGAAATGTAAAAAATTTTTCTCAGCTTCACGCAGTATTCCTACTATACGCGCTTGATCTTGTTGCCAGGGCGAGAAAATGAAATCTCTCACCTACAAGCACTGCGCATACAGTCACACGCTGCGCCGCTGCGGCCTGTGGCCTGAAAAAAAAATTTAATACCAAAAATACCTTTTAAAATGTACCTTTTATAAATAAATTGTTATATTAATTAGAATTTATATTATTATAAGCTAAATACCCCAAATAGACATTAAAAGATAATTGTTTAGATAAAATGCATTCGGTCCGAAATCAATCAGGTGTTATCCGAAAGATTGAGCATTACTAATGAGATACACTCGTTATTTTCAATTCCAACAAACTGTAACAATCTCCGAAAGAATCTGAGCTTGTTTAGAACAAACGACACGACTTTTCTCGGGTACGATACGATTGTTAATATAAATAATAAGCAAAGAAGCAGCTTCACGCTTTTTATTGCTTAGCAGAGAAGGCTAGGGGAAGCTTTATCACGAATGGGGTTCGACATCACAATAGTGTTTACTGTCCCCCTCTGAACAAGCAAGGCTTCGATGTCAAATCAGTTAGCCAAAAGTCAACCAATTTTAAATTCCTAGTAAAACGAAAATATCATATAATTTAACTTTATAAAAAATAAAAAAAGTCGTGACGCAGCCACTGTAAATGTGACGATTGTGGGTTCGGTTCCCAATAAGCAAAAGAGATTGAGGAATCAATTATTTTTATTATCTAATATGAGACAAAGCGGGGAGTCGCATTCAACGCAAAATGTCTTTAAAATAGGGAATGGAGTGTCGTCATACTACCCTACTATGTGGGATACAGCGTGAAACCGATTTATAAAAAAATATCGTCAGTATAAAACTATTCACATTGAAGGTGTTAAAAAGATATAACAAAAACACATAAAAAAACTTTAGTCAACAATCTTCGAAGATCTTAATTGGGTTAGGCGGTATGCGTGGTATGTCACAGGCATTTTATTACACGTTTTGCGTGAAATCTTTGTTCTTTGCCTCGTAACTTTTTTTTCGCTTGATTGTTTTCAACGTGACATCTGTCAATGTCAGAGTACGTCAGTCTGAGGGGACATTTCACTTTTAAATTACACTTGGATTTTTGTAAAGCTTGGAAAAGGTTGGCTTGCGTCGATTTTTTATGTTTTTTTTCACTTCACGCCGTATCCTGCATAAGTAGGGACAGAGAGTATCTGGTGTTAAAATACTCCCTTCTCACTTTTTGCACATTTGGTGGGACTCAACTCCACTCTTTGTTTTCTTATCAGTGTGTATTGAACCTAAATCGGGAATGGTAACAATGAGCCTGTAAATGGGAATCGAACAAACAACCGTCACGTAACTCTCAGACGAAGTGCCGCTGCGCCACGAAGACCTCTCACGTTTTGTTTTTTTTTGAATAAACGTAGCACTCACTTTTTTCAGATATTTGGTTTAAATTGTTGTGCTTTTGACTGTTGTTAGGTGGTTTAGGCCTTAATTATTACTTGATGAGTGTTAGTTAGTAGTTTACTTAGTTGTGTTCTTGCTACTTATTTAGACATTTTGCTTTGCGCATTATTTTGCCCAAATTGTTTAGCTTTTAAGAGCTGGACTCTTAAACTTTGTAAAGGAACACGTGAGGTGGAATTCGTTCATAACTCTTCACCCAACCGATTTACGAGACAGCCCACTAAGAAATTTCACATTTCGTATGTTAAAATTTACTTTTTAGCCGTCTGTAAACTCCCAGTAGCGCTAATTTTTGTATAACAATTATTTCTGTTCAACATTTGATATTTATTAAGTAGTAAACTAGAAAGTGTAATAATTCAGGTTTTTTTTAATCTTTTTACATATTTGAGTAGTTGAAACGCTATTGCTAGGTGAGGTTAAGTTTTCCAGTAATATCTAAAGAGAATTTTAGATTCCGATTTATGGTGTGTATAATCCGAGCTTGGGGATACTCCAATCTTATTATCATTTTTTAGCTTTACACTATCACGCACATAGCAGCGTAGACAGAGAGACAGCAACCACAAAAACAACGGAGGTTCCCATTAAGACATTTCCGCTCCACACTTTACGCCAAATTCTGCAGGCACTGTGTCTTGAGTGGTGTAACTGAACACCACGCTCAGCCTCGATATCAGAGCGAAGAAATTAAAATAATAAATATTTTATTTGGAATTGAAATATTTCAACTGATTGTGTCCAATCAAAATCATTTCCGATTAGATTATACTCTGATTAGAAATAATAACGTGACTGTGGCGGCGCGGTGACTGACCGTTGTAGGTTCGATTTCCACACCAAGAATGAATTGATTATAATTTCTCGTTATGATAACAAGACAAAACGCGGTTTTGAATTCCGCCACTCAACAATGGAATAAGAATACGGCATGAAGTTGAAGAAAAAAAGAAAACATTTAACTTTCAAAAGAAACAGACTAATATATTTAACTAACAACCTGAACCAAGCTCCCGCGGTTACAATAATATATTTTGTACGCAAATTATGTACCTATGTAAAACGTGAAATTTAAACGGACAGTTAGTTAATTGGTAAATTAAGGAGTGAATTAAACTTCGTTGCAAATCAGTCTCGATGCTTATTCTTGGGGAAAATTGGCAAAGTAACTAATTTTGTTGCGGTTCTCAGTTGAAGTTCTTAATGATTTATGTATTTATGTTTGGAGTTGACCGTCGTGCGCAGTGACGGTGTCCCGCTGTGGGTTCGATTTCCTATCTGGGGAATGGATTTTTATCAATCCACTTTGCATAAACACTTAATTATCAATATGTAGAATTCAAACGATAAACGGAGAACGGAGTGCCTGAGCTCAAGATTATTGCGGCCTACCTTGCTAAATAAAAATAATAACTTAAAAATAATTAAATAAACTTGTTTTTACCACATTCGGTGCACATATTAATGTTAATACTAATCAATTTCATAAGTGACAGTTATTGTTTCTGAACGCGTCGAGCCAGCGGTGCGTGTGCGCGCGTAATTGCGCCGAAACTTACAAATTGAATCGGGGTTCGATGCCTGACTGAACACTGAATGCAAGTGGCGTATAATATTATTTATACTTTTTTTTTAGATTCACGTTGTATCACGCGTATAACAGAGTAGATAGAGGGAGTCTAGTGTTAAGACACTTTTCACCCACTCTCCGCCAAATTTAGAAACATTGTGGATGTAACAACAACAAATTCAATGAAATAATAATTTAGTATTTTATAAATGAAACTATTTTTACCGGATTAATCGCGTATATTTTGTAAATAAACAAAACAAAATCGTGAAAATCAAAGAACTTATTATTTAGTATTTTAATTTCTTAACTAGACAAAATCTGGTAATAAAGCAAAGGGCGGCGTTGAGTTGCGCTACACAACATGCAATGCCTTAAGAATTTGGCGGAAATGGGGAAGGGAAGTGTTTCAATGGGGGACGGAGTGTCTTAACACTAGGCTTTTCAGTTCTCTCTGCCAACCAATCTATGTGCGAGATAAAACGTGAAATGTATTAAGCACACTTTGCTATGTAAAAGGAATTAACTTTCAATCATATAAGATTAAACTAGTATTTACTTAAATGTTGTAACCTTTTTTAAAGAAATAAAAAAATAAAAACAAATTAGCTTCACGCTATATCCCGCACTCAGCAGGATAGGCAGAGGGAACCTAGTGTTGAGACACTCCGTTCTGCCGAATTTTGGAGGCATTGCGTGTTGAGTGGCAGAACTTAACGCCGCGAAAGATAAAAATGTTTTAACAATTTACTCCTACAAAAAAATAGTCACCTATGAGAAAACAACAAGTAGGCCAATAAAGTCACAAATTCAATGAAAACCAGATGCATTAAGTAGTTAATGTTAAAAATAAGTTTGTGTTAAAATAATATTCGCATTCGACCCGGGCCGTGATGCGGTGAGACGGCGCGGAAAATTAATGATATTTCAGTTGGCCACTGAACTTATCAAATCGTATGTACAAGATAGGATTGTTTAATTTTGTAATTTTGTTATTTAATTGATTACATTAAATTAAATAGCCTCTATAAATTAAAATTTCGTAAATAGCAGGGTAGGCTGAGGGAACCTAGATGTTAAGACACTGTGTTCCCCACGCATCATCCAATTTCTGACACATTGCGTGTTGAGTGGTAGACCTTAACGCCGCGCTTTGCCTTGTTACTAGAGCGAGGTAATGAAAATATATATATTATCATTTTCCGACTGGGAATCAAACCCACAACCATCGCGTTCACAATCAAATGTTGTGTTATTGATCCACAATGGCCTCAATTTAATTGACCCTCTAAAAATAGTATTTCTTTTTTGTTTCATATAGATATTAGTGGTATATCACTCTGTTTCTCTCTGATGGTCTTAATATTAAAAATCACATAAAATAATGCTTTTCATTATTTTACAGACAAAACCACAGTAAATATTTATCTTATTATAAATGACAGAGTGTTTCATCACTTAATAAATCGCATAACAATCTCGACGCATCCAAT
Source organism: Heliconius sapho (assembly GCA_018237945.1). Taxonomy (NCBI): domain Eukaryota; kingdom Metazoa; phylum Arthropoda; class Insecta; order Lepidoptera; family Nymphalidae; genus Heliconius; species Heliconius sapho. The sequence goes on from DWAE01000015.1 coordinate 6,041, forward strand.
TAGTGAATGTTACCTTAAACGTGAGTTTCAAACAAACGCTCAAACACAAATTGAAACGACCAACGTTTAAAATATAGTGAGGGCAAAATTGTGGTACATTACGTATTCTACTTTTAATATTGTCCAGATATCTTAAAATAACCTTTTCCAGCTATTTAAAGGTGATGGTAGATGGTATCTTCTTCTTAAAAAAACTTCGTAGTGGTGCAGAGTCAGCGGACTCGAAACGTCGGACTGTAAACTTGATTGTGATTGTGGGTTCAATGCCCAGTCTGATCTGAATACATGAGTAATAGAGTCTTATAAAGAGGTACGGAACCCTAAAAAGAGATCTTTCTCCAAAATCTCATCAGTTAACTTATAATGAAAGAACTCCTCCTCCTCCTCTACAATATAAAATGAAATAACTAGCAATATAGCAAGTGAAGGTAAAGAGGAGTAGAGTCTACACCGTAAGAAACAAACACATCGCCACGTCCGGGGGCGTCTGATAAGTAATTAAAACACATAAATTATAATGAAACGCCTCCATACTTACGGTCTGTTAGCGTTTCGATGTTTTAGCATTTCATAAATTATTGTTAACCGATTTCTTGAAAGGGTTTTTAATGATCTTAATGTGTGTTTGTATGTGTATGTACATATTATGTGTGTGTGTGTGTGTGCTTGTATGTATATAAGTATGGGAGTGATTGATTTGAGTGAAAGCCTCTGTGGTGTAATTGGAAAGGGACTGTACGTGTTGATTGTAGCTTCGATTCTCATTTCGGGGAAATGTGTTGTTGTTAAGCTTCCCGCTATAACCAGCTCATAGCAGAGTTAATGGACGGTAGATATTAAATATTTAATTTCCTCGAGCGGAATTCGAACCATAACGTGTAGTTACAGGAACACGCTTGTGGCCCTGCGCCACCATTTTATTATTACGCGCTTATCACGCTGTATCTCGCACGTAGAGAGGTAACAGAACGAACATTAGGTTCCCTAAGACATTTTGTTTCTATTAAGATACTTCCGTACCCCACTTTACGCCGACTTTAATTGCGTGTCTATTACCGGAACTGAACACTGTGCTTTACCTTGTTACTAAGCGAGGCAAAGCATAATATGAAATACTTTATTTGCCGGAGTGGCAATCGAACTCACAGTCTACAGTGGCAAGCTCCTATGCGATGGACTCGAGAATTCGGCGGAAAATGGGAAACAGAATGGCTTTACCAAAAGGTAACGCCATTCTGATCCCTCTGCCTACTCTGCTAAATGCGGGATACAGCGTAAAGCTAAAAAAAAAACTTTTCGATTTCAATTAACATTGTCATCCATTCAGCAATGTGATATATTTCCAAATAGTCAAAATAGTCAAACTTTTAAAAAAAAGCTAAACTTAATGCTAAGAGAGCTCTACATACTGATTGGCTCTAGAAATGAAACAAGATACCTATGAATAACGTGAATACTAAATAACTACCAGCCATCAAATATCAAAACAAATCACTTCGTTTTTAATAAAAAGTTTTCCCCTGAGGCGTTTCATTAGATCATTATTTTATGGCCCCAATTTGGTGTTAAAGCCCATGATTTAGCTCAATATCATCGAATTAAGCGGTTCTCGGAACGGATACAGCTTATACTGTGCTAGGCCTTTTTATATGCTGTATTTGTAATACGAGCTTATATTATCTTCGCGTATTTTGTAGCAATTAATGATAATTTTGTCATTAATCACGTTATAAATGGACTTTACCCAATAGTTCTATATAAATATGTACGTGAGGCCATCGTGTCTCAAACTGTATTGTTAACAGTGAGTGTTAGTGTATTGATTCTGGGTTCTCTTCATCATCGCTTACCGATCTGGCATGATAAGACTTGGTTCTAAATTTCCACACTTAACAAGAATTCAGTCGGTCAGTGGAGCATGGAGTGTTTTTATAGCTTCTCTCTGCTTATGTTAATTAAATATCAATTGCAATTGTTTTATTTCTTCTCTATCTTATATCAAATGAAAATTATAGGCCAGTCGTCGCACAGTGGCACAAAGTGTGACAGTAGAATCGACTGGTTGTGGGTTCGATCCCCACTCGAGGAAATTTAATATTCATTTACATTTATATTTTCATTTCTTCGCTCTGGTGTCGAGTTCCGCTACTCAACAAGCAACGCCTGCAAAACTCGGCGGAAAGTGGGGAACGGAGTGTCTTAACACTAGGTTCCCTCTGCCCACCCTGCTGTATGCAGGATACAGCGTGAAGCTTAAAAAAAATGTGTCATACACACCTGACACGTTATAAGTGATAACGGCAGGCGGGCTATAAACGGCCCCTGCATTGTGGGTTCCATTCCCCATTGAGATAGTAAATTAATTTCATAAAATTGCACCGGCAATTTGTCTTTCCACATCGAGTAAATGATCAAAACAGTCTCGAATCGGAAAAAAGTAAAACACTAATTTTTGATGCAATAATCCATGTAACTATATGTATATTACAATGTTAAGCATTTTCATTTTATACTTATAAAATAGTTAAGCTTTTTCACGTTTTTCTCAAATCTTGTTTAAAGAGAATTTAGTGGTAAACCACTTTGTTACTTTATTTCCGCACAATTTTCGAGTATAACGGAACTAAACGCCGCGCGTTTATTTTATTACAAAAGGGAGAAAATGAAACAATTCATTTACTCGAGGGTTAATGGAACCCACAACGATCACGTTTACAGTCAGATGCTGTGCCGCTTCAACCTAGAACTTTTAATGTCACATTTGGAAGATATTAAATGTTATCTTGTTTGGATATCTTATAAGATATTTACTTTATATCCCATACAATTATTCACGTCCACTTAGTACGTAGTTGGTATATTTAGACCGCTACAGTATTTACAGAGTGAGCTATTAAAGTAAATACACGCTAATACGACTGTAAGAGCGTAATGTAACCCTTAGGCTCAGTGGTTGAGAGTCGTTGGTTTAATTTATAGCTGTTGAAATGTACCTGGTAAATTGTTATATTGATGGCCCTAAGGTGAGAGTAGGGCTGTCTGTAGTGGATTATTTGATTATTTGTTATCAATATATATTTCCTTGCAGGTGGCTTTAGATTCGAGTCCCGCTGCGTTCTAAAAGTATCTAAGTATTTTCTAAAAGTATCTTTATTTTATCAAATGTAATTTTTTCAATAAAAATATTTAACAATGGTGTTACGAAGTAATATTTTTAAAATAATTATCTTCATTTCATGTAACGTATACGAATACGAATATTCAATAATATTAAAAAATAAAAACAATATTTATATATAGGTTTACTTCTGACGATCGAACCCACAACCATCGAGTGAAATATTAGGAATTTACCTACTTCGCTAAAATGAACATCAGTTTCTTTAATAAAATAATAATAATTAGCTTTTTATAGCAGCGTGTAGCTGCTACACGCTCTAACTTAAAATATAATAGAAACTAGTGTATAGACACTCCGCTCGCCACTTTTAAATTTACCACCAGTTAACTAGACTTAATGGCTCAGACCTGAGAAATTATTATTATTTTTTTATATTTACAGATTCACATTTATTGTTAGTGACAGTGATGAGTTAGTGGCCTTTGAAATAGACTGGAGCGAGTATTTCATTCCCAAGGCGAGTTATCATTTATAAAATCATTTATTAAGTAAATAATACATAACCTTTATTAGACAAACGTTTTTTCACAACTTTTATAAATTGCGGCAATATTCTCGAACGTTATTTGGGATCCTATTGTACCTTCACATTGTTCCACGATAGAAATATGGACTCGATTCAATCGAGTTACAAACGCGTTAAATGTAAGACTATTTCTAGTTTTAATATTAATATTATATAAATCACCGATTTTGTTGAAATCATTAATATTTTTCTTAGCATACATAACATATTAGTTTCTTTAAATGTTTGTTGTCTCTATTCGTCATATATTTCTCATATAGGTAATCAAAAATCATGTTTTTTGTAACGATATATGGAATTTATATATGTTTTAAAAATACGACCAAGAAAGAAGGATACGAAACGAAGATTTCCTGCTATTCACGTCACCCCTATGAACCCTGATAGTTAAGTAAGAGGTCAGAAGATAGCACGTCCTCGTATGTCCTTATGGTGTAGCTTTATAACAACTGTTGAGAATTGAACGCAATCAAATGTATAAAACACACTATCCGTAGTAATGACGAAGCACAACGCTGCGCTTTGTCTTGTTACACGTGCGAGGTAATTAAAATAGGCAATCAGAGTGGACTCGATTCCGTCTCGAGGGATTTCACTTGACAGAATAAAAACTAATAAATAATTCGTACCAACCCTGTAAAAAGGCCACGCCTATTAACTCCACAATTCATGCTCTGAAGTACGATCCAATTTGTACACAAACACACATACACACTTTGCCAGAGTTATTTAAATCTTATACAATTGGAATAAAAGTCATTTTCAAATGGTAATTTGATACTTATTTGTGTAAAACATATATTTTCACTAGGCTATGATTGTTTATTTTCAACCTTATTTTGTTTGTTTTTTTGTTTTAGTTTCACTTTTCCCCCGCATACAAAAGGGTAGGGAAAAAAACGCAATATTTGCGAAACTTTGCGTGGAGATTGGCGGAACCTAACGCCGCGCTTTGTCTGTCAGAGCTGTTAAATGAAAATAATTTAAATATAATCATTCCTCCAAGTGGGAATCCAACTCACAACATCACGATTAAATGCACGATGCATCTACAGGATGAATGAATATTTTTTTCAATAGAAATCGGCTTATCATAAATATTATGTTAAGACATAGGCATTTTGAGCGGTTTTTGTTGTTTAAATAATAAAAAAAGCACCATACGTGCCTAACGTATAAAGGCTGGAAGCTCTGAGAGGTAGCCAAATAACTTGTTAAGTAATATGGGAATAAATGCATAGTATAATAAAAATACCGGTCAAGTGTGAGTAGGACGCGTACACCAAAGTTTCCGTATCAATATCAGGTGCATATGTCAAATATCAACTACGTACATAGTTCAACGGGATATAACTTATAAAAGTTGACAAGCTTAAATTTCGGGGCGACTGCAATCATTTTTATGTTTGTAATTATAGCTTTTGTTTTTATCAATAATATAAATATTAAAATTAAATAAAAAAATTAAATTAGCTTCACGCTGTATACCGCACATAACAGGGTAGGCAGAGGCCTAGTGTTAAGATACTCCGTTCCCCACTTTCTGCCTAATTTTATAGGCATTGTGTGTTGAGTGGCAGAACCAGACACCGGAGCGAAGAAATGGAAATATAAATTTAAATAAATATTTAATTTCCTCGAGTGGGGATCGAACCCACAACCAGTCGGTTTTACAGTCATACTTTGTGCCATTGCGCCCCGACTGGCCTCATAATTTAAATAAATATAAATTTAATATAAATATAAATTTCCACTTCTCGGTTTTTTCTTACTTCTATTTGTGCTGCAAGATGTTACTTACTGCGAAATTTCATAATCGTACTGTAACGAGAGATGCCCTATAGATTTTGATTAAGCGGCCAATTTGATACAGAATGTTGAGCAAAAACGATGCATAAATGCTCATAGCATTGGATTGCGTTCACTTAGAAGCTTGATTTTGTTTATGGTTGAAAAACCGTAAACGTGGATATTCATTATTAATTCCAGATAAATGATCTTAACAGATGGACAGATTGAGAACAAAGTGATTCTATAAGCGTTCCGTTTGTTCCTTTCGAGATACGGAACCCTAAAAAAGCGGCTCACTCTTTTTGTGTGTTTTATGATAGTTTTAGGATTTATTTTTACTGAAACTGTTTTAATTCCGAGAGTCGAAAGTCATAATATATATGTATAGCTCATGTGGTGCAACAAACATATTTGCATTTTTTCAAATATTTCATACGGAAACAATAAAATTTTGTAGACAATATTTCCTCTTTTATTCAGTAAATAATATAGGCATTTAACATATTTATGTTGCTGGCGATTATTATAATTTTGTTTTTCTCAAACTAGACACAGCTTTATAAGATATTTTGATTTCCTATCTCTGGTAACGAGGCAATGCGCAGGTTTGAGTTCCACCACTCAATACGCAATGCCTCAAAAATTCGGCGCTTCTTTATAAATTAATTCTGAATGTATAATAGGCATCGCGCATTGCATTTTCAGTGGAGGAACTCAACACCGCACTTTATCTTTGTCTTAGTTCTTATTAAATAAACGTAAAAATTTAAAGAAAACAACATAACAAACACTCCATGATCGAGTAAAATGTCAATTTAAAATAAGCCTTTTCTGTCATCACTCCGAAAGAATAACATATTATTTTCAATATAGTTACGTATTTAACAAGAATGTGTCGATATAAGGCTATACTTTAAAATCGAAATGCAGTACAAAATACAGATATTAGCAGTAATTTTCTATAATTATGTCCTAGAGATACCTACTTATCTTAGATCTACGTAGTTAGAACTAGAAGGTAATTTTATAATAATGGTAGGTATATTGAATTAAGATCGTTCTGGCGTGGTACCACAGTGTCTATGCGTTGAAATACGATGGGCTATGGATTCGATCCCATTCAGGGTAATAATTATATTCAAACTATTTTCATAAGAAAACAAGAAAAGAAGATGAAAAGGTGAAACTGCTGCTGGGTCTTCGAAAAACAAACTAATATTATCCCTCCTAAAAAACAGATTGTTGTCTTATAACAATAATTTTAATTATAACCCAACTACACGTAAATCTACAGGCACTTTACAATGGTATGCCATAAAAATCCCTTCAAATAATCGATTTACACCCTTTATATATTACACGAACTAGAATTAATACAATAAAGGCTAATAAAAGTGAACAATAAACACAGGAACATCATTAAACAGTTTCAACACAAAATAAACCAAAGCGTAATTGAACGAACAAATTTCCATTGATGTTCGTGATGAGAAAAATGAACAAAAAAATATTGTAAAACCATCGATAAGATACTTCGATACTCTCGGGGCAACACTACAACCTTATGTTTTCATACAAAACTGCCTTAAGTTAGTGATGCAAGGTGCACAATCGGTTGCTGTATCGATATAAATAAATTTGTATTTTTATAATAGCCCACTTACAGACGCCACAAAATGGTGGAGAATTGCGTTGGGTTAAACAAGGTGTCAATTTGCCAAAGTTATGAAAGCTGAGGTTTCTTGGAACTATTTGTTTTAAGTTTCGCTTCGAATCCCGTTCACGTTTTGTGTATTGATTGGCCGATGGTGTGGGCGTCGCCGTGATGCTTTATTGAATGCGAAATAATGAAATTTATCTCTTGTAATGTTAGTGTTTCGGCTATATTTACTTTTACAATATCGATTTGTTTGATAACTTTTACCATTACTGATATATATATATAATCAATTTTAATTTACAAATAGATTAAGAACGATAGTTAAATCAGTAATCTAATTAAATTTATTAATGTTTGTACAAAAATTTACGAAATCACATTATAATTTTCGTCAGAACATACCTTAGATATTTATTTTTCTCAAGAAATAAACTATATTATAAACTAAATTACGCTTAATACTATCGATAAATCGAAACAAATTCATCGACATACATCCACAACCTTAACGAACGAGATTTATATCACGTCATTACGTATAAAATATTTCTTTTAAACATATAATTAGATGTTATTAATATTATAAATAATACGCTCGTTGCCTCAAGCCTGGGCTATTAATGGCCGTGTTTAAATTTCATTTGCTTTATTATACGGGAGAGACCTTAATAACTAAGTGGTTGTGACACGCGACATCATTTGTTAGATACGTGTAGCCGGTTCAGTTCTAGTTACTTTATTGATTTAATGATATCGATTTTATAATCGATTACTCGTTGATTTTATCTATAAATAAAAAAATGTTAGTTGAGAGCTATCATAATAAATTTGTTTAGTTAGCTTGGAATACAAAAGTACTAGTGATGTGATTTTGGATATTTATTTTCTTTACAAACTTTTTTTAACTACTGTTCATTCTATGCTTAGGAAAAAAATGTACTATTGACGTAATCTAAGGTTCTGCTTTATCTAACTGAGTGAAGTAGCGTCTAAGTTATCAATGTATTTATTCTGATTTTTTATTTGAACCAACAAAAATCATATAAAACCACTAGTATGTATATAAAACACACATATATCTGTCTGTAAGTTTGTAATATCACTAAAACATGGCTGTTTTAATAAATTCGTCTGTCATTAAAGTCTACCTCATTATTTCATCTCGAAACACATTATAAATGCGATGGTTCTTAACAATTACCCTTTACGTCGATAATTTGTGATCGCTGCCAATATTTCGTGAAATTACAACATGCGAAATGTTCTTCAATATACAAATTACACGATAATGAACTTTATATCTTCTTAATATGGCACTATTAAAGCGCATAATACGTTTTGTATATACCGAAATTCCATATAATATTCAGAATTGAAATTTAAGCCATATTACCCAGTGATAAAGTTTATATTTTGTTGGATTTGGTCGGTTTTGAATCAGCAAACATTAAGCTAGCGCGAAACCATTATTGAATTTACTTTATATAATAACGTTTAATCACTCGAAAGCATCAGATGCTGCCTCGTTACCGAAATAAGGATGTTTAAAATATCGATACTGGTATTATAATTACAAATACAGTTTAGGATCGTTGAGCGGAAGGAGTAAAGAAAAATTAAGTCAGTGGGAAAGTCTAATATTATTACAATATTTATCACACATTATATTATTTGTTAAGTGGTGAAATCAAACGCAGACAAAGCGCATTGTTTGAAAAGAAAACACTTTTTATTTAAATATACTCCTAATATTTTCAAATGGAGTTTACAAATATCTTGCTTATTTAGAAAACAATAAATATAATGAATATAAAAATTTGGACGTAGCAGAATATGATCTCGCACCTCTTGAAAACCGTCAAAGCGCTCTGACCACCAAGCCATATGTATCAAACGTTAAAATACTTATACGCTTGTTATAATTTTTTTATGTGGTTAGACCTCATTATCTCTGTAAGGAAATTTTTACAAACTTCCGTTACCCAAAGATTATTGTAAAGTATTATCGCTTGGCAAGGCAATACTATTCATTAAAAAATTTAAGGTTTTTAAAGTGTCATTCAATACTTTAGAAAAAATATTAGGTATATTTAAAAAACGTTTCTTTTCCGCTATTTTCAAAATTTTATAATACGTTGCCTAAATAAATTTCTTTTCTAAATGAGAAAAAAATACTTCAAAAATGGTTAAAATATAAACATATCGTTTACAGTCAAACACTTTTTAACATCATTCCGATAACGTTAACAATGTCATTTAAATATGTATAAGAAGTAAATAACAAATCAATGTACTAGCTGTCGTTATTTCTTTGTACCACTTGGTCAAAACACGATTTCACAAATGATACTGTCATTTAAATGTCTATAACATTAAAAGCGAAGCAGCTGCAAAGAATTCAGTTAATTGTAACTTGAATTATTCATAATTTGTAATAAAATGTAATATTCAAGTAAACGTCTGTTGAATGTAGAAAATTATTATGTTTTTTTTTTAACTAGAAATTATGTAGATTTTTTCGGAATTAATCCTGAATCAATTTGCCACCCACTTCGTAAAAATATATAGAGGAGAAAAAAAGAGCCACATAGTGTATATCATTTTTAAAGTACTCTTTATATTAGGAAAGTCTTATTTATGACGTAATAAGATGATTATGATGATTCTACTGACAATATTTTTTTTTCTTTCCCACTCTTTATAGAAAACCTTAGCGGTACCGCTATTTAACTCGTAATATCTCTAAAAAAAACATGAAATGAAAAACAAACTATACCACATTCCCACTGCTTACACCAAAAAAGGATATAATAATATTAAAAAAAACATTATTTCATCGACTTTTCCCATCCCTACACCGAACGAGAGGGCGTGGTTAATTTCCCTTAGTAATTTATGCCCACTAAATAATTGCGGGTCATCACTTTAGCTGCACGCTAATTGTTGGTTTAAACCTATCTACACTAATAATTTGGTTGGTCTGTTTGTATTTTTTCAAAATCTCCTTAACAACGTCTCTGTGGTGTAGTGGTGGAATAAACATTTAGTTTCAAGTTCAAAATTTAGATATTTTATTTAATTAAGCGCTTCTCGCGCGTGTCGCTCGTTTGCTCTTTGAAATTCATTTTGTAATAAATTTTTAATATAGATATGTTTGTATGTAGGCACTAGAATTACTGTAAAACTCATACTCATATATTTAGAGAAGCACATTGCTGCACCACGACAGTTTCGTCTAACTATAAACACGACGGTTGTAAGTTCGATTTCATGCAGAGAAAAAAAATATTTTCATTTTCTGGCTCTGTGTAAAAGAATGAAGCGCGGTGTCATGTTCCGCCACACTAAACAACTTTTATCTTTTTTTGCTAGGTTCCCTTTGCCTACAATGCTATAGGCGAGATACAAAAAAGATAAAAATCTGTATTTAGTTTTTTAGCTTATCTGTATCCCCTTACTTACAAAGCCTTTGAACTCATTACTTTAACTTCAATATAGTTGGTTAAAGCTTAAAACCTACACAAATAATTTGGCTCGGTATGTTTCTTTTTTTCAAAAACAAAGTGTTGTTTCATACTTTTAAAAGAAAAATAGGTTTTTAGATAATGTAAAAAAAATGTTACGTTCCTAGTATTTCACAAATGATACTGTCATTCTGTGAGTAGAAAAATTTTGAAAAATTCTCGCTAGAAATGCTAACAAAATGAATAAATAAGAAATTCGCGCGAGTTTCAATGTAGCTAGATGAGAACATATGACTTAGTGGTCAGGGCGCTTGGACGGCTATAAAAATGGCGTGGGTTTAATCTTGTTACGTTTATACATATTCTAAAAAAAATGTCTTTCTATCTATTACCTTTTGTGGTGCAGTGGTGTAATAAAAATTGAGTTTTAGATTTTTTTCTTTTGTTTTAATTTTCACACGTTAGGAAAACGTTACTGACGAAGCGATTGTAATTAATATAGGTACCTACATATATCAAAATAAAGTTTTACAAAGAAACTTAGTGCTAAGACACTCCGTTTCTCACCTTCTGCTCAGTTTTTGAGGCATTACATATCGAGTGGCGGAGCCTAAGGTCCTCCGTTGTCTTATTACCAGAGCGAGAAAATTAAAATAGATAATTCCGTTGATTGGGAATCATACCCACAACTGTCGCGGTTATAGTCAGAGGCTGTACCGCTGCGCCACGATGGTCTTTCACTTCTTCTTTACAGCGTAGATAATTAATTGAGTTATTGCATAATAGTGCTACACGTTACAGCATTTTAAAAAATGCAGGCTTAAATCCATATACATACATAGCTCAATATATTAACAATTCTAAATGCGCATAACATATTAAATGAAATAATTCACTTCCAGTGTCAGATAAAATAAATATACAAATAATTCAGTAAAATAGTGGTCAATCCTGAAATATAGTGGTTGTGGTCGATTAATCGTAATATGTATTAATAGTATGTAAATTATTCGATGCGGCGCGAACGTAATTAATTCGAGCTCTTCACACGCGAGGCAATGATCATAACGCCATAGAGCCTAGATGTTATAGAAATGTTTTTTTTAACAGTGTTATTCTTCATTTGAGGAGGATTTTTTTTTACAAAACGTATAAAAAAACGGAGACAGATTTTGAACCCGCGCTTTATGGAAATTGTCAAAATTTTTTTTACAAATATTTCTATAAAATATTTATATTTTTTAGTATGCAAAAAGTTCCTAAAACCACTTATTTAAACGAAAATGTTTTGTAATATAAAGATTGTGCCGAATAGCGCACCAACTACACCCAGTTATAGTAGTTTAGTCCCGATCCGTATTAATATATTATTTCAAAATTCAATCCATTCTAATATTATTATTTCTATTTATACTCGGGAGGGAGCCGCAGGTAGAAACTATTATTATAAACAAATTAAATATCTAATAATAAATAAATCAATACCGTATTTATGTATTTATTATTATATACTTAAAAAATGAGAAGGAGTCAATTGACAATAAAATAAGGAAATTTAAAAACTAAATTTCATGTTTTAGCGCCACGCTGTCCCCACTTTCCTGTGGTTGCATTAAACTTAAGCTCCATATCAATGCTTAAGCTGTCATCGGATTATATATATGTATGCCTAAAAGCAAAATTTCAATTATATCAGACACCGAGAGACGGATGAAATTTTTCTTACAATATTTGATTACAAGCCCGGTGTATACCGGGACAGGTGAAACAAAATAAATCGTTATAAAAGAAAAGAACGAAATCTCTTACAAAATTGCCAGTTCTAATAACTCTTAATACGATAACAATCACAGCACTAAACTGTTTGTTAGCGCGAGAGAGACACCAACATGCCCTCTGACAGGGAACTGAGAAATTTTACGTCACAGCGGGACATCACTTGCCTTTACCCAACTAAGTTTCATCCGAAGAAACCTCATACAATATCAGATTTTTAGTATCCATTACCGTTTTTCGTACAAAACATTGCTTAAATTACTTGAGGAAATATTCAATGTATAATGTTGTATACAAAAACTGTATATCATGTTTAGTTTGTTAGTATGGCAACTCGTTAAGTGGAGAGCTTTTGGTTTATTTTCATAACTACCCATATCTATCACTGTTAACGATGTTTATTCAAGCAGCTTAAGTGGTGTGACCATATATTTTGTTAATTTTAGGATGATTAGAAGTTAAATTAAGTAGTGAAGTAGCTAATTGGTACTTATTTGATGGAATGGGATGTGAATTTAAATGAAATTTGGAACGTTTGAATATATTTTTTACATGTATTATTGAACACACTACAGCCTTGTTTACAGTCAGACACTGAGCCGATGCGCCACGACTGCCGGAAGTAAGAAAAATAAAATAGAAAATTTAAATATACATTAGCAACACACAAATTATAGAAAACACTAAAGTTAATCTCAACGATTGTATTAACCGAATGCATTTTAACTGCGACAAGTCTTACAATAAACGAAATAAACCTAAAAAAAATTAAATCGTGGTACAGTGTGACAGCGTCTGTCTGCATAACACAATGATGGTGACACAATGTTTGTGGCTTTGATCTTCACTAGATAGTTCCTATGAATTCATTGCCTAGGTTTGGTAGATAAAATCTGATTCGCGAATTTTAAACATTGCGGGTTGGACGACGGAAGTTCCGTCAATCTCAAGCTCGGATGGAAAGCAGGGAACGGAGTGTTTTAACATAATATTCTCTCTACCTGTCCTGCTTCACAAAAACACGAAAAAGCTTCTCAATTCTGAAAAATTATGAACACATGGACACCCTACTCCACATAATACGATATAAGCTGAGTAGTTAGCTATATTACCCGCTGCTAATGATGTTGTTACGGTAGCGTTTTTTAACTGTCAGAATTTTTCTATTGAGTGATGAAAAAGTTATGAGCGTATTGTATCTGGGTACTTGGCCTCTGGGACCCTACTTGATGTGGGCTCTATTTAACCAATTAAAGGGGAAAAGAAGTTGTGTGTTTGATAGTTTTCATATATATTAGCACAAATTTGTTAAAGTAATCAAACGTGACGTCGGCGTGGTGTAGCCGCTAACTAACTGAAACCCACATACTTCTTTTTTTTCTTTATAAATATTTATATCTCATACAACCAAAACAAAGGAGGCTCCTATCTCAAAATCTTAGCGACAATTAACCTTTCCGCTAAATAAAAACCGATACAAAAACAAAATGTCCAACCAAATCATTTTATCGCTTAAAAGTGCAAACAATAAATATGTACCTTCATTTAGTTACACTATCAAATACACTTAAATATTTCAAAGAAACAATACAAGTTTCGATCCAAATTTCAACCGAAAACGACCTTAATATAAACGAAATAAGACTCGGTAGTCTCTATACAAAACTACCGAGTCAAAAATACAAAGTTCGGTTTGCTATTCATTTATAGCAATTTGATTATTAAAATTATAGTAATAAAGGTTACTTGGTTTGTTTGTTTGTATACAAAAGGCCGGACACTGCGAGAAATCGCGATCATCGTATGAATGACTTTATTTATTAAAATTAAACGTATAAAGGTGGGACGATATGCTAAAGGTATTTGATGTCTTTGTTAACTATATACCCCTGTGACACAGTGACCGTAGTTTCGGTGGGCATAGATTCGAGTTTTGCAAGATATGAAGATCAATTGGAGTAAATTATAAGATTGATGGATGCTACGTAATGTTTCGAAAATTGGACGGTGCGTGGTGAACACTATCTGTTGAGAACATCAAATCGGCGTGCCATGTAATATTTCCAGAAGAAAACCGAAAACGTAGTGATTTCTTCCTATTTGTAGCCTATCCTTACCAAAAATAGGTTACTAGGTTTCCCCTGCCTTCTTTGCTATAGTAAACGGGGTATGGCGTGAAACCAAAAAGCTACATCATATTTAATTACATCAAAACAACCATGCCATGTAGCCCTAACACAATCTGTTTAACACATCTCAAGCTAACAGAGAGGTCCTCCACACACCAGGGGTCCATTGTACGAAAGAAATAAATGAATCTCTCCTTAGAATGCTTAATATTATAATTTGATATTTTAAAATGGATAAAGATATTAAAAGTCACTGCCCAGAGTGTTTATTTAACGCTCGACGATGAGTTATGATCGACTTTTTTATTTTTTAATCTGTTGATTAGTTATAAATGGTTATATTATTTGGTGTTTTTTTTCGTTTTATCTGTGGTTTGGTTGGTGTTTGTAGTTAGTTATCTGTGGTGGATTAGGAGTATTTAAATATAAAAAAAATAATTTTGGATGACTAAATGGTTAGGTACTTTGAAATATAGGTTGAAGTTTCCTTATTTTCACACAATACAATAGGTACACTACTAAGTGTAAGACACTCTATTCTCTGCTTTTAGAATTCGAGACAAACCATGACGGTTAGCTAAATTCAACGCCGCACTACTTGAGAGAAGAAATAAAGCTGTGGTCTAACCCACAATAACTTTTGCAGTCAGGCCTTGTCCCATTGTACCACTACGGCCTCAGATTTATCTCCATCAAACAATTTCCCATAATATAAAACAAAACAAAATCCAAATATGTATGTAAAGTCTGTCCGTCTGTTCACTTGAAGGGAGTCAATCACAGCGTAATTAACTTACGCCGACCCGACACTGACAGCGAGTGAAATGTTAATAGAAACATAAATACTAATGTGTACACGAAGATATGCTTGGTTAATGATTATTTATCAATTTATCCGCTTCGTGTTGGAAATATAAAAAAAATATATAATTTATTTTGTAAAAAATTATATAATATAAAAAAATTAGAGGCCTTCGTGACGTAGGAGCACATGCGTGTGGTGGATTCTGAGCGCGTTGTGGGTTCGATTCCCACTCGTGCATTGAACTATTTCATATTTTAATATCCTCGCTCTGGTACCGAGGTAAAGCGCGGCGTTAAGTTCCGCCACCCAACACGCAATATCTCGAAAATTCGGTGGAAAGTAGGGAACAGAGGTGTGTTAATTGGAACAGAATATCCCAACTCAAAGCTCAAGGAACTCAAAGCAGAAGGAACGTTCACAGGTTCCTTCTACTTACCCTTTGTGCTACAGCTACAGGATACAGCATGAAACTAAGATAAAATAGAGGTAGTTGAAGCGACACCATTCAAAAAGTACTTAGTAGGAGCAGTTTTAATATAATTAACTAATATTGAGGCCGAGGCCGAGCTCAGCAGCACATCGACTATATATAAACACGACTGTTGTAGCTTAGATTCCTATTAGGGAGAATCAATTGCTTCCATTTACATTTCCTAGCAATAGAAACATGAAAAAGCGCGATATTGATACGCAATATTTCGAAAATTAAGCGGCGTTTGGGAAACGGAGTGTCTCAACACTAGACCCTTCTCCTTACCCTGCTATTTACAGGACCCTGCTTTTTACAGCCTGGTGCTCCAAAAAACAATTGTACTCATAACCTGACAGTCCTATCAGATATACACTAGCAAAAGTCCACGAGGTATACATTCTTCCAGAGATAAGATAAGGCTCAAAGGATCGGCTACTATATAATATTGTCGTACAATAAATCATCAACGTCAAAAACAGTTTAGCTTAAATAAGCTAAGTCATTCTGGGCTTTATGTGAGTTATTTTGATATTGTGTATAGTGATTTTGGTTCCGTATAAATAAGATTTTCTTTTTAGTAACTTAAGAATCCAAACTTGCCATTATAGTCCGCGACTAAACAAACAATATTGCGAATTTGATCCCAGCTGTTTATATATTTAAATATTTAGTATTTATATATAATTACACAAATAGAAATATTTGCTACAACTTATGACATTCACTAATAACACAAAATTAGTATTTAAAGCCATCGTTTTAGGCAGTAATAAGATTATTTACATACATTTTTTAAACAAAATATATACAGAAATGGAAAGGAACCCTAAACCATCAGGTAACCTAAAACGGCCACGTAAGTTTCAAAAACAACCGGATCATTAGCAATCATTACGAGCGCGATCGCTGTCGTTAATCATTAAATCATTATATTTAATGATCGTTATCTAAATGTGATTCATGGGACCTGTTAAATGACTCATGCTGTTGCGATTTTCTACGAGTCAAATGTTCTGTAATAGTAAAAAATGACGTCATTTTGGCGGCCATCGTGGTGCTCGATAGCATGGCGTCTGACTGTGAACGCGATGGTTGTGAGTTGTATTCCACACTCGGGAAATGAATAATTTTATTCATTTCCCGAGTGAAATTAGAAAGTCCGTGGGGAACGAAGTGTCATATCTCTCTGCCAGCTAAAGCTAAAAAATCGGCGATTATATATATTTAAATACGACTGAAGAAATTGCTTGAATTTTCGTCCTGCGAAATTTATATCTGTAGTGCTTGTCCATTTATCGAGGAATCTGAGAGGAGGTACCTGCGGCTACACTTACCTCAGGCAATTAAATTGTATTATGTGTCATACACAGGAACCATTGATATCCTGAGGCGAACATCATCAAGGCCATAAAAATATTGTATTAACTTAGTCGTGTTTAAATTCCATTCAAATTTCACGATAAGGATTGTATCAAAATAGCACAATGTAGAAATAGCTCAACTGGCTAAATGTTTTCTCTCCAGCATCCATAGTCATCAGCTAAATTCTTTAAGCATCATTAACTGTCGTGTTGGACTAAGTTCAAAAAAGTTATGTAAATTATTAATGACATTTTTATTGCTTTTTAGGCTTAAGCAGTTTTTTTATTACACCAAAGTCCAAAGAAGGAATTATTATAAAAAATTTACGCGAGATAACATAACAGAGATATATTTAATTTGTCATTTTGACCTCATATTATGGCGCTATTAAGATTGAGGCAGAACTTTTATGACCATGAAAACAGAAAATTAACCATAATTTATTGTTAAGATGGTTTTATTATCTGTTTTTTTTAGGTGAAAGTGACAATTTAATTAGTTTTTTTTAATCTGTGTAATATAATACTAATATACAGATTAAAAATAAAATTAGATGTTAAGTATTTTAAGTGTTTTGATATTTTTATTATCATTTTGGAATTCTCTATATTCTTTTTTGCATTTTATTAATATACAAAAAAATATTTATACTTATAATGCATTTATGTAGATGAATTTTTTTATTATATAAAAAAGTTTAAATTTCAAATGGCTAAGTAATATTTGACAGTACCACTCAAAAAAAAAAAGAAAAAAAATATTATGACAGTACATTTTACTATTTATATACCCTTCTTTAATTATATGAAAAATGTAAATAAACTGAGGAAGCTCTAAATGTGCTCCTATAAAAATGCAGTAGATATGTATATGCTTAGATGTAGACAAGAAACCACAATATTATTATCCTTCCATAAAGGCTTCGAAACTATAACTATTACTCAGCTAATTAGTAGGTACCTAAATATTCCCTAGAAAGAAACCTAGTTACCTAGAAAAATGTATATATGAAAGCAAATCTAAATAGGATTTTTAGAATTTCACATTTTCCACAGAACAGTAGGTAGGGAGAAGCTAGTGTCAATACACTCTGTTCTCAACCACTCAAGACATTGCGTTTTGATTTACAGAACTTAACACCAAGTGACCAAGTTTTATATAACTAGAGCAATTGAAAATATTTCAGATCCACGAATCGAACCCTCAACCATCGACATTTAAACACTGTCCCACGATAGCTTCATATAACTAATTCCAAAGCGTATACAATATGTAAGTAGGTCCTAAACAAAATGTTTTCATCACAATCAATCACCCTCGGTCTCACCTGTTGCCTTATCTTAACATCTATTTTATTGTCAAGGTAGTTTTTATTAACAATTTTGGGCTTAAGTTACCTAATAGTTAGAAAAAATTTCTCTATTTGGAGATTATGGTAAATTATGATTATACTAGCTTGTACCTGCGACTTCGTTTGTACGGTCTAATTGAAATGATTTAGTTTTGTTTGATATATTCTAATTGCCCCAGGTATTTGACTGAAGGTATAGTGGAATGTAAAAGATTAACACATTCCCATTAAGACGTTTCCGCTTTGATGAATGACGGTGTTAAATATGAATATTTTATGTCCTCGAGTGGGAATCGAATCTACAACCTGTTACGTAACCAGTTGTACGATTGAGTGCCTGCGCCACATCGGGACTCGATTGGTTGGCTGACGATAATTTAGATATAGAATAATTATACAATACATACTCAAACAAGCAATAGGCAATGAAAAGTCACTCTCTTATCCGCTTACGACTTCTTTAAAATACGTATGTAAGTTTTTTTATCATGAGGCCGTCAGTCCGTCTTTCGTGTGCCTGTGGTGCAGGCGCACAGTGCCTGAATATAAGCGCGACGGTTTTGGATTCGGTTACCTTCCAGGACACAGCACGTACTTTGGTACTTCAGATTTTCTTAATAATTCATAAATATAGGTACATGTGGCATGTAGAGACATCACTAGCTGAAGCTTCAAAATATAAAAAAAATCAATACTATGACGTCAACAAAAAACTGTCGTGACATTGAATAATTAAGTCATTTCATCTATTATACTTTAATAACTTAACGCTAATTAAAATAATATATACACAAATTAATTGAGTCGTTCCGATCGAATCTCGTTACGCTCGGGCTTTTGGGAAATAAAAAATAAAGATTTGTACCTACGCCTACATATATATATGGAATGATTATGAGCGAATGTTTGTATGTTACTAAATGTTTCTTTTGCAGCTTTACACTGTATCCTGCATATAGCAGGAAAGGCCGAGGGAACCTAGTACTGTGACACTCTGAGATTTTTGTGTTGACTGGCGGAACCCAAAACATAAAACGTATCCTAGAATATATGTACGAATACGGTGTATGTAACAAAATACTTATATTTTAAAAGCAAAGAAAAACGAAAGAAAATTGAAACAGTCGATATTTTAAAAAGGAATATTTTATTAATTACCACTTTAGTTCTGGAATTTTTTTTTTATAATTAGCACAACAAACTGGAAGTGTACTAACTTGCAAATATAATAAAACCTGTATGTAAAAAAATTGTCCTACATACGTGTAAATACATACCTGTATTTGTTCACCTTCATAGATCTTCCATTCTTTCATCGGTGAAATCGAGAATTTAATTTGTCGCTCGTGTTACATTTCTGTTTTTTATGGAATCATATATCGATATCTTATATAATAGAAAAAATACACCTTAAACCCTACCCAAGCAACTCCAGAAAAATACACTAGTATAAAATAAATTGAAACTAAACTTAAATTAAAAAAAACATAAATAAAATAAAAAGAAACAAAGCGGCGAGGTGGTGCGCAAGCATTCCACAACCAATTAGTTTATTGGTCGACACATGTCCTTCTCGGAACGGAGATAACATCGCGATGTACGTTGTACACTAAAATAAATTATTAACCGATTTTAAATATGAGAGGGATTTTTTGACGCCTATACGCTATTAGCAACGTAAGCGGAGAGAATCTAGTGTACAGACACTCCGTTTCCTAATTTTGGCTTACTTTCAAAATCAAAATATTCTATATGCAATTAAGCCATTACAATCTTTTGAATCAAATTCCATAGAAATGTCAGTAGTGTCAGTCTTAAAGGAACCTATTACCGACTCGGAAAGCAGTTTTACTGAAAAGAGCCTTTCGAGATACTACGTGTTGAAAGATGGTCAGTATCCCGCTGCGGGTCAATTAGCCATAAAATATTATCAGCTACAAATAAGAGAGTAGCAAGAACGAAACTAGTGTCAAGACACTCCGTCCACCACTTTTCGCCTTTTATCGCCTTACTATAGCGAGGTAATGAAAACAAAATTCACTACCTCGAGTGGGAATCAAATCCACATCCATCGCTTTAACAGTTAAACATCGCCGCGGAGCCTTAAAATATGTAGATAAAAAAAATAATAATATTCACTGTAAGCTCATCCTTAATAAAATACCGAAGTCGTTGATTATTTCTTACGCGCGAAGATTACGTACACTAGTCGTTACTCTCAGCTTTACTCGTATGTTTATATTGCAATTAAAAATTATCGTTTGTTTATTGAAGTTGGATGATGATGATGATGATGAATAAAAATTGTAAATAAATATTAATATAACAATTTTTTTGCGTACTATATACATATACAAGTAGTTATCCGTGTTTCTTTTGCGTCTGCTTTAAGACGTAAAATATTCTTTTGCTCTATTAGAAATTTTAAGAAACCTTCCTTCAGCGTTCCCCTACAACCCGCAAAAATCTACATGTAAAATTTCGGTAAGAAGATATAAAAAAAGTATAAGATATAAAAAAAGACTGTTTATAAGTATATAAATACTGTAAACTCGTATTTTTTATCTTCTTGCTGTTATGTAGGGGAACACCTAGGAGGTTAGGCAAAGGTAATCAGGGATCTTAGTGTCAAGACACTTTGTTCTCGTTGCTATTAAGACGCTTCGGTTGCCCAATTTTCTACTAATTCTGGAGGAATTGAGTTGAGTGGCAGAATTAAGCGCCGCGCTCTGCCTTGTTACCAGAACGAAGAAATTAAAATATTCGATATTTTATTTCCTCGAGTGGGAATTGAACCCACAACGTGTCGCGTTTGCAGTGGCACGCTTGTGCCCCTACGGCTGGCCTCCATACTATCATCCTCATTTATCATAAATTATGTGTAAAAACAAGTAAATGAGCGGCTAAAGTAATAAAATCTCTACTAATTTGCTCACAAAAATGCTTATCGTTTTGAATAATATAGTCATTAATTCATTTTATCGTATACAAGATTAAAAATATTGTGTTTGAAATGACGAATAATAACTGTAGTTGTTTGTCGCGATTTTTTTAAGTTGCACGCTTTATCCCGCATACGGCCCTGCTATCTGCAGAAGGCAGAGAGAATCTAGTGTTAAGACACATCGTTCAGTCACGATGTTCTGTCACGTCATCAAACAAAGCGTTGTGAGTGGCGGAACTTAACACAGCGCTTCGTCTATGTAAACGGGAAAATTAAAAATAATAAACTTGACCTTTCCCTTGAATGAGGATAGAACCCACAAACATCACGTTTACAATTATATGCTATTCCACTGCGCCACGATGGTCTCATTATTATTGTTATTGTTTTAATTCGTCCTCCTTCCGTTTAACAGGATAGAAAACCCTTTGATAACACATTCTCCACTTTCAACGTAGGAAAATCAGAGCTCTTCCATATTGTGGGGCTGAAATCAAGTGAAAATCGAACCCACAACCATCGCTTACACTGTCCGACAGTAAAACAAATAAAATAAGTAGCGTTAATTAGTGCTTTAATTTTTTAGCTTCACGTATATCACGCATATGACAGAGTGGGCAGAAGCAGGGTGAAGATACTCTCTTCGCTGCTTTCAGCCTGACTTTGAGACTAAAAAGTGACAGATGTTGATTGTGACGGAGTATTGCAACCTACAATATCCCATCGCGCCATGATCACATTTCGCTGTAATATTAGCCTAACTTAAAATTACTGTTTTTGATAGACCCTGATAAAATATAAAAAGTCTATTTTGAGGTTCTTCATTTAAATATGTATGTATGTAGATAAAATTATTACAAGTGTAAAATTCTTCCTATTTTTATTACAAGACATTAATATGTAACCAAATTAAGTTAGATAAATATAAATATTAACCAAATTGAGCAGCTGATGATCCAAAAGTAATAAACAAAGCCACACGCCACCACTAGTACCCTAACTCTTATAACAAGAACATTCGATACCCAATTAATAAAAAACTCATTTTATTCTTCCACTAGGGGTTTTGTTGAACATCTAAATTTGGTCATTCTGATACACAACCAAGATAACGAAGTCGTCGTCTCTGTTTCTATTTACATAAAGTTCAAAATTATATGGAACTTATTTTTTTTTCTTACTCCGGTGTTGGAACTTATATTTATTTTGACGGCTGTCGTAAATCCCAACAACTTTTGTGGTTTGTAAGATTAATTGCCTATTATTTAGGTAATTTTAATAGTTAGGCCCTTTTTCGTTCATTTCTCAGTAGTGTTTATGATTGTTTGTCATGGATTTTGGATTTTTCAACGTTTGTTGGTTATCTGGTTACTGTAAGGTTATAATAAGGTTTTAATAAAACTATATACTTTGAAAAAAAACTAAAAAAAATAAGTATTGAATGTGCTCGTAACTAATAATTATATAAGTGTAAACTTGAATGGTTCTCTAGTAACCTCTGAAGATTTATTGTACTGGCTCCTGGCTCCAACATTAGACCAATAGACCAATAGACCCATATTATTGTATTGTCGCCTAAATAATAGCATATTAATAGGGGCTTTTTACTTATTTATCCTTATATCTTTATAAAAGAACATAGATAGACCATTCTCTTATTTTTAAGTGATCGAAATATTTTCAGGCCAGTCGTGGCTCAGGGGCAGAAACATGCGACTGTAAATGCTACAAGTAGTGGCTTTCATTCCCACTCGAGAAAATGAAATATTTAATATTTTTATTTTCTCGACTGGTGACGAGGCAAAGCGCGCAATGCCTTCAGAATTCGACGGAACGGAACTACTATGTGCACATTTGAAGTGTGAACATTTTATGGGCTACTATTACTTAATAATTATCTATATTATAATAATTTCTTACAAAAAATAAATTACTTACTAAACCGTTGGCAAATTTAACATTTAGTTATAACAAAAAAATAACAAATTCAATATAAAATATTGTACTAAATTATGTAGTATTTAGCTGTTCTTTTCTTAGATACTTATCCTACAAGTACAAGAGATGCGAGTTCAAATCCCGCTACTTTCAAATTTTTATACGAAATGAAAACAAAATATCAAAAATATTTGTTTATTTACTTTATATTTAAATTCGTTATTATATAAAATTTAAAAAAAACAGAAATTATAAAAAAAGGACCTAAAACTTAAACCAAATCTTCTCAATCATCACTGAACCATTAGAGCTTAAATTCTCGATGCACAAAAAAATCAAAAGAGGGTATTAAAAACGGTTTGTTAGTATGTCTATTTGTTCCGGATCGTCGAAACACGATTAATGTGTATAGATAACTATGTGCGTCTACAGGTGAGATCTCAACCTTTTTTTGTCGCTGGTCCAAGAAAAATATGTAATATTAAATATTAGTATTTAAAAAATAAATGAATAAATCAGCTTCACGCTGTATCCCGCACACAGCAGGGTAGACAGAGGGATCAAAAGTGTGTTAAGACACTCCGTTCCTCACATTCTGCCGAATTCTGGAGGCATTGCGTGCTGAGTGGCAGAACTCAACGCCGCGCT
>DWAE01000016.1:0-29869 GCA_018237945.1 Heliconius sapho
CTGTAAAATAGACTGGTTGTGGGTTCGATCCCCACTCGAGGAGATGAAATATTTATATAATTTAAATTTCCAGTGTGCGGATAACACATGAAGCTGATTTATATTTTATTTTAGTTTTATAAATGATCGCTTAAAGTTAGGAAGGAAAACATGAGTCAATATTTAAAGATGATATTATATTTTTTAGAAATATTATATTTTTAAAAAAGGTCATCAATCATATTGAAAGTCTCACTTGATATAATCAATAAATATTTATATTGTATATTTTTATCATGCGCATACGCAACGTGCAGAGTAATGCAACATCAACCTATCAATTTTAACCTCATCACGCCAATTTATAAATTAAAATTAAAACTAAAAGTGCGTTAAATTAATTCGGTCCTAATAACGTCACTTACGTTGACGTCAAAATACATTTTAAATCATAATATAATTCGCAATACCTTTAACAATATATTTCTATAAAATATACTGATAATGTTCCTTACTAGCTAAAATATTAGTGTACTATAAATAAAGTGACGATTTTCATTAAATACCATGGATTCATTTGTTGTTATAAACATAAAAAATGATTGATACTTTTAACAAGTCGCAAATCTACTTATTTAAAAACACATATAAAAATTTAAACGTAGCGGGACTCGAACCCGCTCCTCCTGGAAACCGACCAGAGATAATTTTTTATACGTTTTCTAAATAATTATTTTTTTTCCTAAGTGTGGAATAACACTCGAAAAATGTTAAAAGTTGCAAATGTCCCTATACCAAAAATTATATAACTTGAAACACAAGCTGTGCTATCTTTTTACTTATCTGAATATCACATTCGGCCTGATATCATTGTATCAGTGATAAATTTTATATATAAAACATCAATTTAGCCGGAAAGTGAAAACGTTAACTAATTTCCAGTCAATAAAATGCATTCTTGTTTTGCCGAAAATCAAACAAAATTTATTTGTCATAAATCAGATAACGTTCACAGATAATAAAATAAATAAATGAAAAAAATATCAATAATAAAAAATTATGATGATGATTCATATTTTATTCACTCTTTACTTTTTCGTTTGAAAATAAAATGTATATTTATTTATTTTGCTAACATTATTTTAGATATAATGAGTTTTTAATTATAATTCTTTTTCGAAATTCTTATATTACTTCACAAAAAAATATTACAATGAACTTAAAAATGAGCGTACATATTACGTATGAGACGTAGAGCTAGTTAATAATGTAAAACTTTGTAAAATAGATAAATTATTATTTCTTAGAGATCGGCGTGGGATAATAGCACAAGCGTGTGACTGTAGGCGAGACGGATGGCGATTCGATTCCCACTTTGAAAATGAAATATTTAATATTTTCATGTCTTCGTTCTGGTAATAAGGCAAAGCAAGAGGTTGAGTACCACCACTAAATACTCAATACCTCGAGCACCAGAAAGTGGGAAACGGAGTTTCTTAACATTGGGTTCCCTATAACCTACCTTACTATTTGCGAGATACAGTGTAAAGTTGAGAAAAAAAATATATACTTACATCACCTATATAACTAAAGGATGCTGCTAAAAGTAATCCAAAATTGCCTCCTAACGATATAGGTATTTGCACGGCATAGAGCACTTGCACTGTACTAGCACCGGGAAATATGAGCATCAGTAATACTCCCATAGTCATAACACACATTCCCACCAAGGGTAAGATGAGTAACGGCTTCCTACGTCCACTGTAGTCGCTCCAAGGCCCAACAAATAATAAAATTAACGTAGAGAGGACCAACCCCACAAAACTACGGCTGACGTTTATAGACGAGACCACTTCTTGGCTTTGTGCCTGAAAATTATAGAAATTAAAATTGAAATGTTCAATATATCTAGTATATATAAAAAACTTAAATTTTTTGATTATTAAAAAGCTTGCATATTTTTTTTCTTTCAAACCAAAAATCTACTTTGTTAGTACTTTATTTTTATAAAAAATTAAGTACCTACTTACGTAAATTTTTACAAAATAGTACCGTTCCGTTCCATTACCGTATCAACAAGTTCATTTCAAATTTTATGTGTATTTTATGATTTTTAGAAAAAAATCTTATCTAACAAATTCATTAAAAATATATAAAGTTAATATAATTATGGAAAAAATATATGCAAATGTACAAAAAGATTGCATAAGTTAATGTATAAACAACATTCTTATGTTTTATACGTTTATCTATCTGGTTTTGTATGTTTTTTAAAACTGATAATCAAATGTCCTTACTGGCTTTACCTACATATAATTATGTTATTCAAATACACAACGTTTCCGCATCCGGATCCGGTGATATATATCATAAAAAGGTAAAGTATATTAACATCGTGTAAACGTATTTTACTTTTAATTAAAATTGCTTGTTAATTAAAATGATTTACCTCAGCTACTCTGAATTCTTCTCCAACACCCTTGTCGCAAATATCAAGTGAGAAGTTCAAGTCCACGTGACAAGCTGTGCGTAAATAGAAATTTTGTAAAGATGTCTGACCCAAGTTTATAGCCATCATGGCACCAACAAGAGCAGGTTCTAAGATCAATCGCCATTTGTGAGAAACTTCCGGAGAAACTGAGTTTCGGCATTTTGTTTGAGACGGCAAATTTGTAGATCTGAAATAGCGATATAGTAAACACTTGGTAAATTATCGATGTAGATATAATTTATGATAAAAGAGTTGTATGCACTCGTATAAAAGTGGATTTATGTTTTTTTTATTTATCGTACACAGACTGGCGACTAATCTAAACAAACCTTAATTTTTCTAACTCCCGAAGGTCAAGGGAACTTTCAGTCATGGTTTTTATTATCGTAAAGTAACTAGTATCGGTAAACTATACACAGTGCATTTCTCACTCACTAACTTATTTAAAATAGAAGATACACATCACAGCGAACGTATCACAAGACGTGTAAACAGTAACGTGTTGCTTCGGCTAATGTCAAATGATAAGATAATGTTAGTCTGTTTGCATATTGAAAACAAAGAGTACTGCTGATAACTCAGGAACTATCGGCTATGGGATCAGTGCGATGTTAGATGGACTGGTCAGTAGACACTACTGGTGTGATATTTGCTCGCTCAACCGAGTCAGCGAACTCGATTATACCAATTGCCAATGATAGTGGGCACTCAACCGGTATTATATGTATGGCTGGAGACGTTGCGATGCAGGTTATTAGGCCTTTATTGATTTAATTCACGCATTGTCAAATGCCAACTTGCTTTGAAGGAGATTGCAAGCTGCTGTAATCTGAACAGATTATTTTCATTTCTGTGGAATAATTTGATTACTGAAGCCCGTTTTCTTTGTTTATATTAATATAAATAATTTTCTATCTTTATTTATAGTAATATTTGAATGGTACATTATCTGAATTTCTCTATAGAATAGCATTGACCATTATCGTAAAAATACGCATAATATCTATTATTGTTTAGTCAATTTAACCATTATAATTGGTAAATCTTAGGAAATAGAGGAGTGTTCCTTCAAGGTATCGTCAGTGATAAGATATATCGGTCATGATGTCTACACTGTAATTTTAATTCAACCGTTTATCTTTCATTACATGTATGATACAAGAAAGGTACCTACGTGAGTTCCATCACATAAATCAGACGTCTACAGACGTATTAAGTTATTGTATTAATGTGTTATTATATAGTGCAAAAATTGAGTAACAATAGTTTCTTTATTGCATTTTTTATTAAAATTACTTTGTATTCTATTTAGGTATATAAAAAAATAATGGTAGAGTTTAGCAAAATTATATTTAAGTGTAGCTGAAAAACAATGCTTAATACTATTTACTTTTGAATAAGAAGATTAGATGCTAAATGATAAGGTAAAGAAAGATACTACAAAGTTTCTATTAAACAATTAGTTACTGCTATTTATTGTAATAAAAAGTTCAATAATCTAATACATTTATAAGAGAACGCCACATAATTAATTAATTAAATTCGTAATATTTCTTTAGTTGTTGTTTTGTCCCTTCTGTTATCTGTTTTTTGTTATTCCTTCCAATAATATCATTATTAAAAGTTATGTTTAAACATATTTAATCGATGACAATTATTAGTGTCGTATAGTATTGAACTCTTATTTGGAAAGTGGTGAAGATTGTCTATATTCTTATAACTTTGTTACTAAAAAGCTGTGTATTAAAATTGTGTAACAGGTGGCAGGTCCAATATAATCAGTAATATTACTAGGAGTATCAGGTATTTTAGAGCTACGGTCTATCCTGTATACATCAGGGTAGAAAAAGGGACGCTACTTTTAAAACACCTCGTCAGTCGTTGTTTTGTTAAAGAAAAAAGAAAATCAAAAATAAAAATTTCTCTCGATTTGAAATGATACCTACAACTGACTATCCGATTCGAAACTTTATATTTTATGGTAACCTAGTATGGTGCACGCTAAATAAAGTGGATCTTTATATTTTTCTTTTGTTGTCATATTGTTACAACTACTATACAAAATATGCTACATGAGTCTTGTCTAAAAATTGTCGCTTAATGTTACATCTAAACAAAAATTAACAGAAAAGTACAAAAATAATACAGAGCACAAAACGCAGATTACACGTACAGCACATGGCCTTGTCACTAAAATAGTGATTTCGTCCAAGCAACAAAATTCTAATAATTTATTTTTATACACTTAAACAATGATTTCTTAACATTCTTATCAAGACATCGCCTCGATTCATTAAGTCAATTGATACAATCTGTCTTTCACAATGTAGGGCTTTACTGAAGTACCTATATTAAATATGTAATATCGAAAAGAAATGAAATTGAAATTAGCTAAAGCTTTAAAACAATTTTTAAATTTAAGTTATAAGCATATTTGTTAATATAAAAAAACTAAACTACAACTACTATATCAACCTAATATAAACAATAAACCGTGAAATCAATTCGCGCATCTCACAGAACTAATGTCGGTTAATTAATATAATTGGTGTCGGCGTTCATCGCAGTCAACGAACGACATTGTGGATTGCTCATCAAGTTTGAGTAATGTACTGCCTACATACGTATACCTTACACCTTTGCAATGTCTCACGGCCGAAGTGCAGAGCCAGCTCTGAAATAAAACAGTAGAGAATCTCGTCGGACGGTCGGCACGCGCGTGAGCCGCTATTACAAATCTATTACGTCTATTAGACTCTGTGAGATTGTAGTATCTAGATCTTAGTGCATATGTGATATGGCGGCTTAAGATAAATTAAATCAATAGGAGTTTGCAAAAAAATTTATATTTTTTATCTGTTTGGGTTTGGACTTAAAGAAAATAGTTTTTTTATCATTAATAAAATAAATTAATAAATTATAAAGTTATTGTAACAAGTGCTACCTCTTCTAGTGTAAACAATAAATATATTATATTTTGCTGTTAATTAATACTATCGGTTCTAAAAACAAGACCAGTTATTGATCTATTTTATATTTTGTCTCGATTTTTTAAATTGGCTTCTATTACATATGCTGGTAGTAATACTTTAGATTAACAGCGAATGGTGCAACTTTTTTCATATACGTCCTTTACTCAGTCTTGCCAAATTACTGCCAGTTATAGACGGCATTCAGTGAATTAAAAACAAAAGTGTTTTGTATTTGTATTTACTTCGTGAGTTTTAAATAAAGTTTGGTACCGATAATATATAAAATATGAAGTTTTACATTGGTTTCGTGAAGTGTAAATAGTATAGAGATGACATTTATTAAAGTGAGATATCGAAAACAGTGTGAAACAAGGTTAAGTTTAAAAATACTTGCACTTTCACCTGAACGGCATTTAAGTGTATAATTGTATAGATTTCATTTACAATTGACGACAAAAATTATTTACATAATGTACTTTTCCAATAAATTTAAATTTAATTGTATTTAAAATTGTATTTAAAAACAAGGAAGCTATCATATATTTTTCTATTTTCTTCAATTTAAACCGAATTATGGAGACTTAGAAATGCACGGCAATATAAATATTCATTTCCTCAAGTGGAAATTGAACCCACAACAGTCGAACGCTGGTGCCGACACGCGACGACTGGCCTTTAATAATACATATTTTCTTTTAATTAACAGTTTCCTGCGCCTTGGCTATTCCCTTATCACGAAACAGTCCCATGGCGCCAAAACGTATTGGAGAGAAATCGCATTGTTATTATTGTTTTAAATTAATTCTTGCTTCTTTATAGTCGAAATGACGCTGTTCGATTATCATAGAATCAATATGCACACCTAATTAGGAATGTTACTGTCCTTGAAGTACGTCGAATATAATTGAGTACAGTCATAGCGCTATTATTATAAGAAATATATTATTTTCAACACCTAATAGTAAATATTTGAGGCCAGTCGTGGTGCAGGGACACAAAGGATTCGATTTGCACTCGAGGAAATGAATTATTAATTAATATTTTGTGATTTTCGCGTGGTAGCGAGGCAAAGCGCGGCGTTGTATTATGTCACTCAACACGCAATGTCTCCAGAATTAGGCGGGAAATGGGTACGGAAATGTCTTAATGGTAACATCTTAACACTAGTTTCCCATTTTGCCTCTGTCTGCCCTGTTTTGTCCAGAACACAGCGCGAAGCTAAGAAAAGTATATTTAAAATGTTAGAGCACTTAAAACATTTTAATAGGTGTCATTTAAGATATATTGCCGGTTTATTAATATTATTTTCTTTACGATAAAAAACATAATGACTAGCGATCTGAACGGACGTTTGTATTTTTGCATGTCATTCTGGAACTTAAACGGCCACTTAATATAATTATATTTTGGATAATAGACAGTTTGTTTAGTTGCACGCGCTTATCTCAGGAACTACGTAGTACCACATCACGTTAATCGTTGTAGTACGAGTGCAAGCTTCTGAAACTGTGGTCATAATTACTTTGGGTCATACACAACTCTTAGGTATTTTCATTTGACGAGGGCCAAGTCGTAAGTAAAACCAAGTCATATAAATAAAAATAAATAAGTTGTTTTTTATAACGACCCACCCCTCAAGTTACCCCGTGGGATTTAGTCTAACTTTCTGATAGCATATAACTTATTGAATATAACATATATAATATAAAGATATAACATTCGTAATAATATCGCATAATACACGCGGGATGCTATTTATTATACTTGACAGAGGCTTAAATTAATATGAAAACTATAAAATTTATTTATTGTTTTTTTTATATATCTATCTATATTTTTTTCCTATAGGCCATCGTAACACTAAGGGCGTCGTGGCGCAGGTGCACGAGGTTGTGACTGGAATATGACGGTTGTAGGTTCGATTTCCACTCGCAGGAGTGAATTATTATATATTAATATTCTCATTTCTTCGCTCTGGCACCAACACGTAATGCCTCGATAAATTTGGCGGAAGGTGGGAAACGGAGTGTCTTAACACTAGGTTCCCGCTGCGTATCCTGCTAAATGCGGGGTACAGCGTGAAACTGGTGTATTTAACACTAATTGGCATAGAATTTGTTATTTTATAAATTCATTTCAACAGTTGTGCTAACTGTACTAAAACTTTAACTTAAACCTTAAATTACTTGCAAATCTAAATATAGACAGATATTTATGGTCATTATTGCAGAAAACGAGACCATCGCAGGCCTTATATAGAGTGAGTTAGATATTTCCGTATCGTGAAGGGAAGTAAAGTCTTCCGTTCTGACTCAATGGTGTGACGTCATAACGTATTGATCCCAAGTTTTACTGTCAATCCGCTTAGAATAGGACATTGTGGTGTTTACACCTTTGATATCCATAATATGTTTTAATATGAAATTTTCTTTGATATGAAATTATTAAACATATATTATATACAAGATTTTTCAAAAAAAAATTATTTTTAATATTAAACTGGTAACACTTTAAGACTACTCTTAGTTATACATTTATGTTATATATTTAGTGATTGCTCCGTAATGGAAAATGGAGGCGCATGCGCGGAAAACATGGCGTCAAAACGACGACCTCACTGCAGGGTGGACCAGGCACGGATTGGGTTAAAATATCACGTAATATTTTAAATCAAATACACAAATCGATATGAGCTTACGAAATATTATACCTTTATTTGTTTTTTTCAAAACAAGGATTTATCTTTCGAATATAAAATAAGTTACCTTGTAAGATAAAAATGACCATGTGCTTATTTGACTGAGTTTTAAGATTTCTTTCCTTTCCATTGGTTTTTTAAGGACTATAATATCAAATATCGGAAAAGTGCTTACTGGTTATAAAAATATAAACGTATATTTTCAATGAGGTCACAGTTAGAATACAGTCCTGTGCGGAATTAGCATTCGGCAACGTTCGGCGATAGTCGTGCATTTCCGCGATCCGCCTTTCAACCCTCGTAGAGAGATGCCTCTACGAGAATCTAAAAAATCTTTACAATGTTTTATACAATTTTAGCAAAATGATACTAAATCTATGTGAAAATTTATTTACAATACGATGAGATATAATAATTTTGTACAATAATCTTTGTTTTAAAAGTTTTGTTCAGTGTCTGTGTTACTGTTTGTGCTTACTGTTCGTCGTTCTATTGGAGTAAAGCAGTACATACCCAGGTAATGTCCAATACGTAATCGTCCGCTTATATTATAATAGTTGCCCTGTAACGAAATATTGCAAATATAAATTAGCTAAAAGTTCTTTAGAAATAACTTTTATGTATCTATAACACCTCTCTACAGTAGCAATTCTGTAATATAATTTAAATTATGAGAGCTATAAGCCTACAAATGCGCTTATTACGTTTAGTATAATTTTCATATTTTTTACAGAAAATCCGCAATGAAAAACGTCGAGGACGACGATGACTGAAAAGGAAGTGAATAGGATGCTGGGTGAGCGTTTCATTTTTTATTTTTCTAATGTATTTTCTTTTATAAGCATTTCTGATGTATTACCATAATATATTCTAATTTATCTTAATTAACCGACACATACAAGCAAGATAACAACCAAAAACAATACTTATTTAGAAAACGTATAAAAAATTGAACGTATCGGGACTCGAACCCGCGCCTCCTAGGAACTGACCGACCATTTTTCTTTCCTAAGTGTGGAATTATATTTTATAAATATTAAAAATTATCACTATACTAATTTGCTAGTAATTCATTAGTCAACGGTAATAAATTATTTACATCGTATTTGTACATACAATAGTATATGTCGTGTAGATTTTGTAATTTTGTCTTTAACAGGAATTATTCTAAATATGATAAATTAATAAAATTTGATATCTTATTATGAATGTAACTTTATTTAAATTGGTTGTAATTTATTTTAATCTTCGTCGATTGAGTAGGCTATATTTTGTTTCTATTTTATATACTTTTCAGTTTTTGTTTAAGTTAAATTAAGTAAATCGCATCCAAATATACATAAACATTTTAAGGTAAAAAAGAAATTGTATATAAATATTATGATAGTATTGTTCCTATGAGAGACATTTTTGAATTAAAGTTAATTAAAATGATAAGTGCAACTCCACTCCGGACGTCACGATATCGCTATTCGCTTCTGAGACCTACGTTCAAGCGTGAACAAATGCATAGCCCAAGGTTTCACTGCATACCTTGTTTGTAATTTAAAATGTCAGATACACCTACTTATTCTTCTTGATTATTATTTATTGTTATTATAATATAATATTAATATACTATTAATATATGTAAATTAATCAGTATCGTAACCAGAGCGATGAAGTAGGTATCAATGTAATTTATATTAAATAAAGCTTTTTCGGGAGCGGCTGTAGAAAATCTACATTTGGCATTAAGGTTCTTGTAAAATTTTAAGAGAAAATTCTTCTTCTTCTTCTTCTTTTTAAAAAATCCTATAGGAAATGAACTGTATTTTGTGTCCTAAAATTTTATAAAACTCCACGTTTAATTTATTTGTCTAGATATTAAAATAAGAATGGTCACAATATCAGAAAAATAAACACAATAAAGCATTATTATTGTAGGGGTAAATAGTTACATACAACGTTCATTAAAATTGAAGGAGTTCTAAAAATCTTCACTTCCTAAGCGCTGGCTCTGGCGCAATTTGGAGGGTCGCCCAAAAAACGAAACATAGGTTCTTTGCTCATTTCTTACGAATATCGAGATGCTTAATCTCTTCACCGATAGTCACCCTTTCTTTATTAGTCCATCGATTCACACCTCTCTCGGTCCCGACATCTCGGCGTATATACGTAATAGACGTGTGTTTTATGCAATAGTACCTACTGTTTCGGTTATGATCTTTGATTTTAACGAATCCAATAAGCACCAATATAATAAGTACCAATGAAGAAGGTGTAAATGAGGTTTCTGAATAATTTGATCGTATAATGCAATGCTTACTCTATAGGGCACTTTTTATTGTTATTGTTTTTATTGTTCACGCGTTATTGTTTAGGCGATATACTAATTTACGAATGATTACATACAACAATGTAGAGAACGTAAAAATATTATCCTGACCCCTTTGAAGATTGTAAAACATCTCTAAAAATGATTATCAAAAATTGCTTCCAAATTATTTAAAAACATCTACTATAAATTCGTTTTCCTATGATTATATATGTAAATGTATATTCCTAAATGTAAAACCAGAGCGACAAAGTAAGGAAATTCTGAAACATTCGAAACTACTAATAAATAGATACTTTACGTATTATTTTTAAAAAAGAAAACAGGATTTATTATACGTGACATTTAACCAAGCACCTTAGATATGAGGTCTACGCACTCTAACACATCGTTATACATATACACGCACCACCTGCCTCTACTGATTACCGCTAGGTAGGACAAATACTTTATCCTTAACTGGCATTGCCATAATACAGCTGCCCTTCAAAGGTATCACTTGTTAGTTTCATATTATGCATTACGTATTATTTAAATAGTTGTAATAACCAGTTTCAGTCAGTGTATTGAAGTACAAAAAATCATATTTTATATAGTAAAAGTGTATATAATGTATTTCCTGATATTATTATGATGTTTTGTCGTGTGTGGTATATAATTTTATCCATATTTAGAAATGACTTGAGGACTCCCGGAGCGTAAAGTGATGTTATTATAAGACATGTATATATATATAGTCGTAGACTTGACTTTGAACGCTTTGTAGGATCAAGTTTGTGATAACCTACAGATAAACGCGTTGACCACTGGATAAACTGGAACGCTGAACAAGAGTGCAGTGTTTGTTTACTTCTGACACACTAAAGGTGATGTGGAACATACAATTAGATTTACACAAAATATGCGCGAAGATAGTGTTACGATATTATATTAAGAATAGAATAAAAAGTACTCTTATGAGACTCAACCTTAGAAAGAGAAAGAGACGACCTTCAGTGTAGCTCAACATAGATAAGAGATAATCTATGCTGTGATTAAATCAGTTAACATGATAGGCCTAGTGCTGTGTGTTTTTGCCAAGATAATAGA
Organism: Heliconius sapho; assembly: GCA_018237945.1. Classification (NCBI taxonomy): domain Eukaryota; kingdom Metazoa; phylum Arthropoda; class Insecta; order Lepidoptera; family Nymphalidae; genus Heliconius; species Heliconius sapho. Next base: position 11,547 of record DWAE01000016.1, read on the forward strand.
CTTGGCGATAAGTGTTTATTATCAGGAGTACTCCGGGGATGCAAATGTGTTCATATACAAGAAAAGAAAGCGGAAATTAAGCTCAGGTAGTCTATTGATTATTCTACTAAATTCTCTAAAGTACATATAATAATTTATCTCATAGACTTTTTATGTAACTAAAATAAAACTAAACCGTTCTAATTAAAATAGTCTAAGTTTTCATGATATTAATTTTTTTTTTACTGATAAATATTTTTTTTGTTTAATTTCTATAATTTTCAATTAATAATAAAGCATCACTACTATATAATATAGGCAAATAAAATAGTGTAGAGTGCTTATGTAAATATTTTATTATGTAATATAATCTTACTCCGGATCAGTATCAATTTACAAAGATTGACGAATGTTGTAATTTAAGTAGCCCTTGAGAATATTCAATTTCATAACAAACGACATCTGGCTTCAATTGATTAAAGTACATTGTTGGGTCGATAGTGTTGATGTTTAGTGTTTATTAGTGCGTACAATAAAATGTAATAAAATGACACTAGATGGCGCTAGAAAAATACAATTGAACTTTGGACATTCGTATAAAATTAGGATTATATTTTTTTCAGGATACAGCGGTATGTATACATATATAGGGATTTTTTTATTAGATATTGTGAAAAAAGTATTTAAATATTTGCTTTACTGTCAATGAAATATCTATGCAAAATTGAATTACATGAAAAAATACGTTGGACATTTAATATCCAACAGGAATAATAATTATTCATTAATTACGATACTTTAAATTCATCCGTGAATGTTAAAGTACACATTTACATGTAATATTTTTATATAATGATGGATTTAATCATGAATTATGAACACACACACACAAGTATAAAGCCCCGTGAAAAATGGATTATATGGGAGTGTTAATGAAAAATAGAGCAATAAGGATTAGACAGAATGAAAAGTTATAGGGATGATTACTATCCACGCTATGTCTTGTTCTGTGAGGTCATTCACTTGGCCCCACATTACTTGGAGTTGCTTGCTAAATGTACCGTTAAGTTTTCGGTTGTGAAAAATGAGATCGCGAATGTAACTAAAATTTCTTTATTGAATGTTTTTAGTTTTCTATTTTCTATTTATTTGGCATCAGTTTGAAGAGTTTGTGTAGCTTACTGAAGACTTATTTTAGTGTTTAGTAGTTTAGTTGTTTAGTAAAAATGTGTACTTACCTAGTTTGTAACAGGATTCATATTCAGTTTACTTTTATTTAAATTCTTCAATTATTTTATTTATAAAAGCATATCTCCAAAAAGTTTTTACTATTGTCTACGTTTTAACGCAACTCCTATAACTTGTACTTTTAACTTTGCCGCGAAAAAAGTTGTCAACGTTCAATGGAGTGAAGTTAGTGAGCATGCGTACGTCAGTTACGCGCACTGCGCCTGCGCGTTTGACGTATTACACGGCGGTGGTGTAGTCAAGATCCGATTAACAACGTTAGTTTTATTTATTTTGTATACATTAGTTTACAATATAATTCTTAAAAGTTTGAGTGATGTACTGCTTGTTTTGACCATAATAATTACTAATTTGCTAACATTATAAAGACGAAATATTTTATTCAAGGAATTTCTTTATTCATCATTGAATAATGGAAAGTATCCACTGATATTGCGATATATTCAATGCTATTCGTTTAATGTATTCCTTTTCCGTATAACATAATTACTCAAGATTTTTTTATGTTACCGCGCTAGTCGCGCTACAGTGTATTTGATCCCGTTCTATTTTTATCCCATTCCCGTCAGCCGTCATCCCTTTGACATGTGCGTCTAACTTCACACCAGTGCTCGCGGCGCGCTCATTCAAGCATTCATTAGACGTCTAATACACGGATAGGGAATTTCGGGATAGCGCGCCCCGCGTTGTGCGAGCAGCTGTCAAATCGAGCAGTACAACTAACTACGTTTACTCACGCTTTATACCTACGCCCCTTAATATCCATTGAATTTATCATTAATTATTATTAATATTATTATAAACATTTTATTACAGTTTCTTTACTTGTGTTTGTCGTGTGCAAAAACAATGTGGAAAGTGGTTGTTAAGTAAAATTTCTTAGTAACTTGTATCCTTTTTGAACAAAAATCAATAGACGCAAAATGTGATGTGATTTATCCAAGTGTTGAATGTGTATTGTGATGAAGGAATCTGGCAACAGATAGTGCGTTTTTATCGAACAATCATAAAGGATACATTGGGAAAAGAAAATGCGGATCAAAACGTATACAGAATTTCGCCCGAATGGTAAATATGCATACCACATACCAATTTACATATACCTACATACGATTTAAGTAAAATATAAAGTAAAGTATTGACCATTTAGTTTTATCATTATTCGAGTAAAATAGGTTTTGCAGGTAGATATGAATGTATTTATATGTAGTAATCAGTCATTTCAGCTTTAATCATTTTGCTATGACGTGATTTTATGATTCACTTTGCAATGCAATCCGAAATAATGCTGTCGAATAAGACCAAATGTTAATTAATATATTCATAATTTATATATTTAAAAATATAACATATATCTACTATTATTGATGTTGAGTTACATACTCAACATCAATAATAGTAGATATACAATCAAAATTTGTTTCGTATATTTAAAAAAAAATCAATAGTATGTAAACCTTTAAGATTATGGTTAATAATAAGCACTTACTGCCTGAACAATTTTTGACGACAAATACAAATAGAATTTATAAATATAGGCAATGTATTGAAATAAGTTATCTAAGTACAAAATAATACTAATACCAACTATTACGCTTAATATTTATGTTGAGGCTAGGAAGACAGTAAACGCGGTTGTGAGTTCGATACCAACTCGTGGAAATGAAATGTTTATTTAATTTTATATTGAATATATATTTTTTTTCGCTCTGGTGTCGAGACAAAGTACGGCGTTAAGTTACACCCCACAGCACTATCGCAATGTCTCTAGAATTCGACACAAAATGTGGAATGGAGGTTCCCTCTGCCCAATCTGCTGTGTGCGGGATAGAGCAGAAAGCTGATTTATTTATTTATTGTTACTTATGTTATATTTTCTTCTTAAAAAACTAACATTCAACATTTTTAAAATTCGACTGTTTCAACTGTAAACGACAAATTGAGATGATTGTGCCGTCCGCACTCCGCGCCCGCGCCGGTCCCTCATTGGCGTAATTGAGGCTGTCGAGGCCGGGCGCGGTTTGATCACGATCATGAATGCAATAAAACTTAAATAATAACCGCAAGTATGTGTGCCAAACCACTGCGGCTTAGTCACTTGTGCGCGTAATAAGGTAATAACAGAAATATTACGAGCAGACAATATCTGACCTGGTTAGGAATCGAACCTATGATCCACTGCTTAGCAATTAGAGCCACAAGTCAAGTTTTGACAAAGAAAGTTATCTTGTAACAATTTTTTTGTCGTTTTGTACTAATAGAATTTATGATAATTTTACACTTATTCTAAATAGAACTATTTTAGGGGTTATCGTCGTCTGAACCTTCATATCCTTCATCTGGCGAGTTTAAACGCTCGTTAATACTTTTATTGACGTCGAATTTACAATGGTGTCCTTTAAAGGACTACTGACTATCAATTCTCCCCCATTTTTGTATGAAGGGAGACTTGAAGTATGTACTTTTTAAATATCATTCTGTTAAAATTTTACCGATCCTAGTAAGCTTGTTATTTAAGTGACAACTACATTAAATATATCTATTGAAGAATTGTTAAGTTTTGATTACCATATCACTCTTGTTATAATAGAATGTTATTTCATTCAAAAATGTTTATATCTTTCATAAAATTTTCTAAACGGAAATTATTAACATAGCATAATGTACCAAGTAAAATAGTAGACCAAAGAATTTATTTCTACGTCTTCCTTCTTGTTTAGCTTATTATTTAATAGTTATATTTTGTATTTATTTTATTTATTGGATTCAGAATAAATTTTCAGACAGATTAATGGAAATCTGTATATATTATATTATCACAATCCTTAACACATAATATCAAAAAATATCATGCATTAATATTACATAATTTTCTTTCGTGTTATTTTTCGTATTTACTTTATTTAAGTACATCCATTTCTTTACGAGCATATGTACACAATAATATCAGATAAGCCATCATAATTTTAAAGATAACAACTTGACATTTTCTTATCTCTTATTCACTGAGAGCTCTAAAAAAGGAAATTACTATCTTTTTAAATGCCTATTGTGAAAAAAACGTGTGATTTAATATATAAAGGAGTTGATTTAATATATTAAGTGCTTATCGTGATTTATTAGAGCAGCCCTTCTATAGTGAATCACCAGATATTTTATGTACAGGACGTGGACGCTTAAGTATTAATAGTCTTGTGCCCTCATTAAATTACTTATATGGAGTGCTTAACTTAATTAAACGAATATTTCTGTTTGTGGTTTGTCTGAATTTTAATATTGAATTCTTGGATAACATGTTAATAGTTGGTATTGAATTTTTCAAATGCAAACTACACAGATTACTTTAAATTTTAAACTAATAAAGATCTAAGTTAAACAAAATATTTTCGCATAATAAGTAGAAAAGGTAGAGAAAACTTAGTGCCAATACACTATGTTCCCTCCCCGTGTTCGCTCTTTTTTTGTATTTATGGGTATCTTTTTGTGTTACGTTATCTTTTTATCTGTTTACGTAACACGTATTGTATGACGAAACTCAAGTGAGATAATCAAATAAATTGCATACAATGATTCCTCTAAGCCGGGCTAGAACCCACAACCATAGCGCTAACAATCAGACGCTAACACACTATACACTACTCAACCAAAAACTAATATTGCAATTATTAAATAATTGCAATATTTGTTTTAGAATTGAAATGTCATTAAATTCACTTGCTCATCTTAGAAAATAGTCTGATTTCAAACACGCTTATTTGTCCCCCAATTGGTTTAGTTCACCACAGATAATGTATTGGTACGGTCAACAATAAAGTAGATCGGAAGTATAGATCCAGGTAGAAGTGAAGTGAACGTTGATATTGTGTGGGCCTCACTTAGCTTCAAACTTGCTCGCCTTTGTTAGGCTAACGAGGCAGTTGGTCGTAACTTATGGCGTTCTATTGTTATTCTCGATACAATGTTGTTCACTAATCTCTATCTATCTCTCTAGTCTCATTTGACGCCATTATTATAATAGAATTTAAATTTTATATTTATTTTACAATATAAATGTATTTCATACAAATATATATTTGATTGTACCGGATTTTTAAGTTATTATATGTATTAGGGTAGTGTCTTAAAAATAAATCAAAATCAGCTTCACGCTGTATCCCGCGCACAGCAGGGTAGGCAGAGGGAACCTAGTGCTAAGACACTTCGATCTCTATTTTCTGCCGGATTCTAGAGGAATAGCGTGTTGAGTGGCACAACTCAACACAGGGGCACAAAGTGTGACTGTTGGTTTTACAGTCACACTTTGTGCCCCTGCGCCACGACTGGCCTCTAGCGTCTTAATAAGAATTTTTCATCAAACATACAAATTAAAAGATATTTTGAGTTCGATAGCAAATAAAATCCTTATAGATTATGCATAGCGATAGTGCTCTGAGTCACGTTTCGCCCGCATGCAGGGCTACCTTCGACTGCACCCTCGTTTGGGGACTGGGGTTCCGCAACCAATCGATCCCCCTCGCAATCTACGTAAATATTGACCCGTCCCGCCTGACTTGGAAGAAAAAATACACTGTAAGAATAATATAATGCGTCAGATTTACCGTCTTCTAATAAAAAGGAGTCTGGCTATTTCAATGCCACCAATAAGTCACACCATCGTTTTTTTATTATCAGTATATCTAAAAAATAGATAGCTGGAAAAAAAACTAATGGAATTTTTTCCTTTTTTTCAAAAACTACTGAGATATTAAAGATTTAAGTACGGCCTCCACGGCAAAATCTGGCTAAGCGTGTGACGTCATGCGGCGTCTTGCCAGTCGGCGCTTGTGAACACCTTCATACTTGGGCTTGTTTTACTCTCCTGGTTTTGCTATTAATTCTATTGCTTTTTATAATAAATATATAAAATGGTTCAAACACCTGTAATCAGACATAAAAGGGACTGGGCGAAAGAGAGAAAATTTAAAAAAAGCAGGGAAACTTTACATAGCCGTAACTTTTGAAATCCTGATCCGAATTTGATGAAACAAAAACTACTATTATTTGCACGAGGTACTCGTGTACTACACGCACAAATACAGTAACTGTTATAGTAACATTGTGATGTACTACTGTGACTTATTGTACATACATAATATAATTATTTGAAAATAAATTATGATTTTTTTCATTTTAGCTTCACACTTCACACACATCAGGGTAAGCAGAGGGAACCTAGTGTTAAGACACTCCTTTCCCCACTAAAAACAACCTGGTACTTATATATACATATATTAGTATTTAACACAAATGTGTTCACACTCAATTTGGCCATGTAAATTTAGCAAAGGAAACGGCTAAATCACTTAATGACTCATTACAGCGACTATCAAAAGCTAAACGCACCGACCAACCAGATTTGTCACTTTCCAAAGTATTTTGATTTATAGCTTATGTAACACATACTTAATCATTTTTAGAAGACAACTTTCATTTAGTACCTCCTGCACCATGTTGTTTGTTCTTGGAATTATTAACACTTTATACATAGATGTTAACTATTCAAAGTAAATATTTACTTCGATTCGGTAATATATGTAAATACTAATTTTGTAATATTAAATATATATGACTTTATTTAATAATTTTCGAAGTCAATGGCACAAGCGTACGACTGTAAACGCACCAAGCTGTAAGTTCGATTTTCACTCGGGGAAAGCGCGACGTTAAGATCCGCCACTCAACACGTTGTCTCCAGAACTCGGCGGAAAGTGGAGAACGAAAGCGTCTTAATGAGAACGGAGTGTCTTAACAGTAGGTTCCCAATACTCCCGTGCCTACTCTGCTGTGTGAAGCTAAAAATATAATTAATATAACATATAAGAAATATTGATAATAAAAAAAGTAAGGAACGTGACAATATTTGCAAGAATACGTTTGCCGCTGAACTAGACATGAACCACGTTTACTTTCTATTTTATGTGGAAATAATTTAACACTATAAAACGTGCACACACGGCGTCTACTTTCGTGTTGCTTTATTGAAGTATAGATATTATTACAACATTGTGAACCATGTTGCTATACTCTTCAAGCATCCGATCAATTGCTTTAAAATTAATTTTAAAAAATTAACTAGCGTCTGACTCTAAGTAATAGTTGTGGGTTGGATTCCACTCGGGGGATATTTTATGGTGATTTTTCTACTATGACAGGACGGCGTTGAGTTACACCGGTCAATACGCAATATCTCCAATTCTGGCGGAATGTCTTAATTCTAGTTATTCTCTATTATTCGTACTAATGTATGATGTTAAGCAGTACCAATACCTAAATGTATTGTCATATACAATTCCTATTGTATTAATTATGTAAAGAATTTGCGAAGTTATAAAAAAATATTAAATGCATTCATTAATCGATAATGCAAAGGGTCAAGAGAAGGCAAACATGAAACGGTACAGATACCAAAAATGGTAAAGTAAGCTACGTTGGTTCTGACAAGGTGTTTTTTGAACCAGGTGAAATAAGCCTTCGCATCTGCCGTTTTACACTTTATCTATACAAAAGTAATACTTAAAAAAAAACAATTTAACGATATAATTAAAATGCTTACGAACTGTTTCTGAAGCACGTCCAAGATTTGATTTTCATGTTTTGTCACTATATGTAATTACAAGTTTTCGTTCTTAGAACAGAATTAACTACACCTTTACTATATTATTGTATATTAATAATTAATTATTTATACATGATTTTTACACTAAACTGACTCTGTTCTAACGAACTTTTGACACTGTAAGTTTGTTATGCAGGCAAATGAATGATAAATCAAATGTGAAGAAAACGACCTAACGCTAAAAATTAAATAACCACTTGGTATGCCAAAAAGTTGCTCCACAGTTCAAAAACTTCTTGGAAGGGTTCAGATCTTGTTTTATTTTGACGTTGTGCTTATTACATTTTTTAATATTGTATTATACATATATGTCTATATATGTGGTAAGAATGTTCTAAAAAAATAAACGTATTTGCAAATGAAAAATCTTTCTTTCTCAGAGTAACGTGGCTTCGATTTGATGAATCATTCAATGGGTTCTGGTGGAAAAACTAATGCGTGATCAAGAATATTCCTAGGGGAATCTGCCCCAACTGAAACTTGATAATTTATTAGATTACGTACTTTGTTCCGGAAAGATAACACATAATTTACTAAATTAAGCATTTTTTTTGAGAATTTTATCTTAGTAATTATTTATTTTAATCATAACTACTATTTGGACTGTATATTTTAGTAGGATTCACTGTGATATTATTTATATTAATTCAGAACGTTTAATTGGAATAAGATTTGGTAATATACAAATATAGATAAAATATACCTACATATATACAAACAATAAAATCGTTATACATCATATACATCTATATATGTAATCTGCTTTCGTTGTTTTTCCAAGAACTTGACTGAGCTTAGGGTGAACCAGAAAGTTGCGCGGCCCCTTATGCGCTTCTCCCGTCTGAGTCGATACAAATCTTTGACTGATTGCAATGAAAAAACTACACACTCACAATACGAATAAAGTTTATTTTAGCTTGAACTTCTTAAAGCGTAGTACGTGCTTTTTTTTCTTAGATATCTATTGGTTACATTATAATATATATCTCCGGGAATAAAACGAATTTTAAATTACTAAATATAGTTAAATAGACGCTAATCGTAGCGCAGGGGCACGAGTGTTTTACTGTAAACTCGACCAGTTGTGGGTTCGATCCCCACTCGAGGAAATAAAATATTTTATATTTTCATACCTTCGCTCTCTTGTCAAGGCAATGCGCGGAATTGAGTTTCTCCACTCAACACGCCTCTAGAGTCCGACGGAAAATGGGAAACGTTCTACTGCTGTGTGCAGGAAACACCGTGAAGCTAATTTTTAAATATATTTAAATTAAAACTTAATTCGAAACTAGCTTTAATTTATATTCTAAACAGGCGTTAAATTAATCCACTTTAAAGTTAAGTATGATTGTGAGTGCTGAAAGCCCTTTAAACGAGGAAGGCTGATATTATTAGACGTTATTGCGGCCGGGAGCAAAGGTGGCGTGACCGTTTTATTAATTTACTCTCGCACCCCAGAAACTTTAATAATAATCATTATAATGCTTAACGAGTGAAATTTGAGTTAACGAAGTCAACTTAGGCAAGAGTTACAAGAAACATTAAAAAAACTGTTATTTAAGTCGTTTATTTTTTAAAATTTAAAAGTTTTTTTCAGTTTCACCCTATATCCTGATTATAGCAGAGTAAGTAGAGGGAACCTGCCGTTAAGACACTCCGTTCCACACACTTTCCGCCAAATTTTTTGAGATATTGCGTGTTGAGTGGCTGAGCTCAAGGATTGGCTTTTGCGTTGGTATCATAGTTAAAAAATGAAAATATTAAAAAATAATAATTCTTTTTCTTTCTTACGAGAGATCGAACCCAAAACCCTCGCGTTGCAGTCACACACTTGTGCCCATGCATCACGAAGGCCTTTTATAAATTTAAATCCGCCTTACTACGGTACACTGGTTACGAGAGATAAGTGACGATATTGCATTAAGATTATGAAAACGATTCCATATTACAATAAAATTCACTTTCATAGTGCATTGGAATTTACTTACATGAATAAGGAATAAGAGTTTCCTTTTGGCACGCGATTAAAACGCGTATTTGCCTTCGCGACGTCTGGCGCGACGCCAACTTTTCCTTGCGATTTTACTGTTCGACGAGTCGATGCGCGGACATTTCGCAGTCACACATTCTCGACCAGGAGTTCTCAAACTTCGTTTGATCGAGGACCACTTTTATATCATTCTTGGGAGCAGAAACCACAAAAAAAAATTAACTGTGATAATTAAACAGAAACTTCGCCTAACCGTCCCCTGTCATAAAATTAAAATCGTTCGCGGATCATATTTAAGCTTCTGCGGACCACCGGTGGTCCGCGGACCACTGGTTGGGAACCACTACTCTAGACGAACTGCAATAACCTATCGCTGGAGATAGGACGGTATTGAAAGAATTATGGTTAATATTATATACAGCTGTTTGATTTGATATATCCACTGTCTTTGGAGTGCTTATAGGTATAGACAACTTCTATGTTACTTATTTAGAAAACATATAAAAATTTATTCCTTTCCTAAGTGCTGAATAAGATTTTAAAAATGTTAAAAACTTATATGTTTTCGTAACATGCTTAAGTTAATAAAAGATGTTTATATTCTATTGAATTGTGTTTAGTTTTTTATTTGTGTACAATATACAGTGTAAAAATGTAAGCTATAAATGTCAGTTGCAATGTTTTATTTTTTAGTATATATGATTATGATTAAAGTCATAAGAAGAAGAGAATTAAACGTATTTAATAATAATAAATATTTAAAATACTGTTTGATTAATTTTAAATACATCCTAACCAATATGTTTTTGTGTGATAAATATTTTTAAGGATTTTTTTTTAAATTAAGATTTCTTACAATTTAGCTAACATGTATTAACGCAGATCGCGACCCAGTTTGCTGTCACGTGGTGTAATATAGACCAAGGTTTCATTCTTGTTTAAAGTACCTATATCTATTGTCTTAAACAATACACAAGTAATTCTAAATGTCGAATAATATCGAATAAAATATAAAATAAAAAAAATAATATAAATATAACGAATAATGTAGAATATATTGTTGAATAAAAGCAGTAGCTTAGCGTAAAAAAATAGATTCACCTTTTGAAATACATAGACGTGGAAGGAGTTAGCAGATATTGTGAAAGACAAAAAAGTTACATTAATTACTGCATATACTATACTACTAACAAGCACAGCTTGCGACTTGCTTGCGGTGCGTATTTACAAACCACTTTCAAATCTGAGATCGCTCTTGAGACGCCGTTTTTATTCACAAATTATATATCTATGAATGTAAACGGTGTTACTGTGCTAGAGCGGCCTCTAGTGAAAATGATGTGAATGAGTAGAAATAATATTCGTAGGCGCAGGTACTCAAAATACACGAATGCTTGAGACTTGATGATAACACTTGTTATGAGTACGACTAAAAATACGCTAAGGAATTTAATTCAGAAGCTTTCAAGACGTAGAACAGACTCAGTGTATAATAACTGACAGGCATTAGGAAGTGTGAAGTACTTTACGGCTTCCAATGTATAAAGGCTTTATTGTGCAAGCTCAGTTGATCGCAAGAATTTAAGGGTCTAATGTCTAATTAAAAGTCTAATGTCTTTGAAGCATTATAAATACAGAAACAATAAGATTAAAAGGGAATTTGGATATTCGAGTAAGTTCTAGACAGAAACCAATTAGTGTCTGTGTAGTATTGTTGATTTTTTGTAAGAATTATGTGTAAATACATATAGAATTATTTTAGTCGACGCACTCAGGTTAAGGAAATGCTCATCATCTCTTACAAATTCTTCTTCTCTCTTTCTCCCTTGCTAATTCTTTTGGGCACCTACAAATCTACTGATATCCTAAATTACCTGTCATGCCTAGTTTTAAAATAGATAACTTATATCTTTTCTGTGATATTTTTGTCCTCCTTCACGTATCCCGCACATATAATTCTCGAGGCATTGTTTGTTGAGTGGCGGACGACTCAATGCTGCGTCTTGTCTCGTCACCGGAGCAAGGAATATTTTTTTTTATATTTGTTTGATATTTTGCCATAAAAATAACCATAAAATACACTACGCATTCAAAACACGCATCTAAAAACAAGTTTATTTATTCCGCCAAGCTTGTAACATGAGTATGGCTGAAATATACAAGCTAATTACGAGAGAAAATGTGTGTAACCGTATATCCTATCCTTTTATATTTTGTTGTTTTGGTGACAAATCACCCATTATATCTTGTGAGTCAGCAGACTGTAGAGGTGTAGCTACCTGCCTTTGAATTATAAAATGGTGCTTCACAACTCGTCAGGTAATTCATCGAGTCAAAATGTTAGTTTTAAAACATATATATACATGTATATCTACGTATATACGTTTGTTTACATTCATTCCGCTAGTTCTATTGAAAATTGAAATCTAATATTTTTTCCTGTTAACTGTTCCACATATTCGATATTACATTTTATTTTTGTATCTAAAAGCAACGTTACGATATTGGTATGTATATTCTTGTTAACGATAAAAATTAAAGTTTTTAGTTTGTACGTGACCTCAAAAAATTTTGATATTGTGAGTATCATAAATATTATTATCTTTTACTGGGTAGAACCGTTGCTTATTATTGTCCTTTTTAGCGTCCCATTGTAGGGTAGCGTAGGGAACCTAGTGTTAAAGCACTAGGTTCACTTCCGTTCCCCACTTTCCGAATTGTGTATTGAGTGGTAGAACTGAACGCCTAGCTTTGCCTCGTTACCAGAAAATATTAAATATTTAATTTTCTCTAGTGGAAATAGAACCTACAACCTGTCGCATTAACATCAAATAAAAATGAAATTATTAATTAGTTACTACTTCACAGCCAAACCTATTATTATTGAAACATGATTTGTAATTTAATTTTATTGTCATTAGATCATAATGCCATTGTCGCAATGATATTGCGCGTTCATTTTCCGCCCACTGTACGTACTGTATGTGATCGATCTACGTGGCGTGCCAAGAGCGGAGCTGCCAAGGTGTATGCCGCGGGGGCGCTAGCATTGACTGTTGCTGTATTTTTAAATCATTCTACATTTATAAGAACGTATATATAGACTATTATGTTCTTATAAATGTAGTAGTTTATAACGTAATGGACATCCATTTTTTTAATTGTATTTTTTTTTCACATACGAGTATTAGGTGAGTGGCGTAAGTTGGTTAAGTTATTGAAAATATGCAAAATGAATGTTATTATAATTCTTGTGTTGGCAAAACAATAGTATTTTGAAATGTCGTGTACGTAACACGTGCATGTATTTGACAATTTTACTACGAATTTTTGAAATCTTAAATCTAAACCTTATTTATATACGTGGTGTAATACAAAACATATTTTTTATTAGATAATCAAAAATAAGTTATGATTTTCTATATAATAAATATTAAAATCAATTATACGTCTTTTTACATTACAAAATACGTTGTACCTACCTCAACTAAGGATAGTTTTAATTTAGCACACAGCTTTTCAGGTTTAGAGGATAATAAAATCCACAATGTGTTTGCAGATCCATAAATATAGCCGTACTCTGTGTAATTGACCTAGTTTACGTGCGATCAACAAACAGTATGACAATATTTGTTACAAAAGTGTGGTTTGTAAGAATTAGTTTATTAGTTTTTAAAAAGATACAGTTGTTTTTTTTAGCTTCACGCTATATTCTGTACATAGTATTCATTAGCCGTAGGGTAGGCGGAGGGAACCTGAGAACCTTTACAATCGGACTGCGGTTCTCATTAAGACCCACTTCTCGTCGAACTTTCAAGGCGTTCTATGTTGAGTGGCGAAACTCAACACCGCGCTTTGACTTCTCATTAGAGCCAAGAAATGAAAATATTACATATTTAATTCATCCGAGTGGGTATCGAACCCACACCCAGTCAGTTTACAGTCACACTTTGTGCTCCTGCGCCACGACTAGCCGCTTAAGTAAGCAAGCATATAATATAATTTATGTCATCATTACTAAATGACATTTATTTAAACATTGTGTGAATTTTTATCCACGAAATTTATGATGAATAAATTTACTTTGTTTCATTATTTCGGCGTCGTGGGAACATCGCCATTTCGTACTGTAAACGCTCATTGCATCTCTGATTACAATACAACGAGCCAGTAATATTCTGCCGATATTATCTCTTACATGCCAATGCTTTTAATTAAGAGTCTGTAGTGTTGTCGGTTGTGGTTTCGTTTTTTTCTTTTGTCAAGGTAAAATTTATGAAATCATGCCCATTTGGCGTCCTTGTCTTACATAGATATTTGTTAGGAATAATTTGATTTAATTACTTTTTTATATATTTTATATTTATAGATCTGTCTCACATCTATAATTTATTATTATTTTTATTTTAAACTATTCAAGTCCAGTTAGTAACTTTTCGTTCTTCTTTTCTTCGATACGTTCTGCGTCCATGTCACAACAATTGGCTGTTATTTAAAGTTACAAAATATATGTAAATTTTCCATAAAAAAAATCAGTGTAGTAAGATATGAACGTCTACTAGTTTAGACGATGTCAATAGAACGAAACAGTTTAAAATAGAACACGATAATCTTTAATATCACTTATTAAGGCTTAATGGCCTACTGTTTATAGACTGCTTCGCTTAAAATGGTTAGCTGAATCATAAGACATGAGATCAGAATGAATATGATATAAAGGAGATCTAACAATATGCAAATTTATATTACGCACCTCTTATGCGAACTTTTAATAATTCTAAAGCTTATTGTATAGGTTTTTATCTAGATAATGTTTTTGCTGAAGACAGCTCGAATCATATCGCATATTATGTAAATGATTGTTTCGTTTAAAACTTTAATATATTCAAGGTTTCATAAAAAAGATTGCCTTGATCCTACCTCGATTCTTTCAAGAAATACTAGAAGAAGAAAAAAAAATCCTTGAACTGAACAGTATAAATATATGCTTTCTATTATATGCGTCTTTGGACTTACTCGTTTTAAATATAATAGAATTTCAAATCTTTCAAAATTATGCATTATTATAAAAAATAATAATATATGCATAGAGGTAGTAATGTTTTCTGTTGTTTTTCTTATTTCTTTTTATTTCAAACTTTAATTTTGGCGTGAAATTGTAAATGAATTTCGCAATGTTAATCATAAGTAAACATTTGCGCCTCCAGCGAAAATGTGTTGAAAATAATAATAGCTATTGCACGCGGATGGTGGGCGGTCGTTACAACAGGATAAGTTTAATATAATATAGGCGTAAATTGTAGGTTATACGCCTTTCCTTATCAATAACTATCTAGTTATAGAACTACGCGCCGTGGCGGTGGATAGCCAACATGTAAGAATAGAAACCTGATAATATTAGACTTGACTTCAATATATCATATTGATAATTTACCTATTCAATGTTCATTTTTTTTAGCTTTACGCTGTATCTCGCATAGAGCTGATGCAGAGGCAACCTAGTGTCATGATACTCTGTTGCCCACTTTCCTTTATGTGTCGAGTGGCGGAACGCAACGCCGCGTTTTGAATCAGTACCAGATTTCAGTTCCTCAAGTGAGAATCGAACCCACAACATCGCGTTCACGGTCTCACGCTTGTGCACCTGCGCCACGACTTGCCCTTGGATGGTTTTTTTTTAAATACAGTAATCATTAAGAAATGTTGTTACTGAGAATGTAAAGGGTCTGACAGCTTATATCTCACACGTGTGTGCGTGCATACATAGGATTATCAAAGCGAAGTTTACCAGACCCCTGTCTGATCAAATGAAATGTTCGTCTCGTTAATGCATCCCACGTTTTGAATTCTTTAACGACTAAAGGATGAAGCCAATACGAATTGGACGATTTTAGTTCAAATCATAAAGTTCAATGCGATAGAAAATGTATGCATTTTTTATTTTATGCTGTACCATAGGCAGAGGGAGCCTGGGTATCTAGTGTTGAGACACTTCGTCCCCATTAAGACAGTTCCATTCCATGTACCGTATGCGAATCGTAACAAAATAAATCAA
This sequence comes from Heliconius sapho, assembly GCA_018237945.1. Classification (NCBI taxonomy): domain Eukaryota; kingdom Metazoa; phylum Arthropoda; class Insecta; order Lepidoptera; family Nymphalidae; genus Heliconius; species Heliconius sapho. The sequence continues at coordinate 27,474 of DWAE01000016.1, forward strand.
AAATCTATACACATATGTAAGTATATTTTTTTCTTATATAATAAAATAAAAGTTCTTTGCCTTACACAGAATACTTTTATGCGATTAATTTATGCCACTACAGTTGACAATTGGAAATTATTTAAAATTTTCTTATTTACTCTACAACATTTTTGTTTTAATGATATTTCTCAAATATATTCTAGTTGTCTTGTTAAATTAAATCAAATATATATATGGAGTTGGATTTATATAGTAAGTACTGCAATAAATAAATAAATATACAACTTTATCAGGTTTTCCGTCGTGTCGAGTTTCTAGTAATTTGTGATTAGCTCAATTACACAAGCCGGAGCCTCAAGTGGTCAGTTGTAAATTACTCTTTAGATTAAAGTACAAGTGGCTTTATTACACATTTATTAAGAAATAATATAACTAATAAATGGATAGTCAGAGTAGAGAGAGAGAGAGAGAGAATGTTATATACTTAAAAACAATATGTTCTTATATATTATAGATAGATATGAAATTGAATAACAACGTTATTCGACATATTGCAACTAGCACTAGTACTAAACTGAGTGCGCAATATGTCGAATTTATTGCGCAAAAGCAATACGGAGTGTTTTAGTACTAGGTTCTCTTTGCCTAGACTGCTAGTCGAGATAGAAATAGTGGAAAGGTAAAGGTTAGTCATTTGCTGTTGAATAATTAAATTATTTTATTCTGAAAAATATAAATAATAATAGTGACATACAGTTTTGGTCAGGATAACAGCATTATAAATATACCATTCCAAAAGCTATTAAGAAAGGTGAGAGCTAAGCAACGGGTCTAGCGTGAAACCAGTGATAGCTCATATTATAGGTACGTATTTGGTAAAGCAGGTTGATCGACTCAGAAGATGTTTCAATAAAAAGTCGTTTACCTAACTTTCTAGATCCACGTCGTAAATAAATTAGTGCTTATTTTATATTTCATGTTTTTTACAGTTATATTTAAGGGAGAATATAGTGTAATTAAAATAATGTTGAAGTCGTCGTGGCGCAGGGGCCCAAGGGTATGACTGAAACGTAACAGTTATGGATTCGATCCCCACTCGAGGGAATAAAAAAAAGTTATAATTTTAATTTTTTCACTCTGGCACCAAGGCAAATGTCCGGCGTTGAGTTCCTCCACTCAACACGGAATGCCTCGAAAAATTCGACGGAAAGTGGGGAATGGAGTTTCTTAACATTAAGTTCCCTCTGCCTACTCTGCTGTATGCGGCATACAGTGTGAAGCTGATGTCATTTAATTTTTATTATAAAAAGAATGTAAAATATTACGATATTTGTGTTATGAAACATACGATCGTACCGCAGCCTCACGTATTGCATTAAAGAAAATGTTATAGTACTACAAGAATTCCCTTGCGGTGTTTTGAGAAACGTGTGAATATAGTGAATTAATATTATGTACTACTTAAAATTTGTGGTTCCACCTACAACAACAGGACATTTTATTCAAAAGTCAGTAAAATGCATACTCAGCTCTACGGTTCTACTTTCTTATTATTTATTTATTGAAGACCTAATCCTACAAATATTATAAACTTAAAAGTTTTTGAGATTTGATGTGTGATACACTTTGGCACAAAAATTAGTTAATAGATTTAGATGAAACTTACAGTAATATAGCTTATACCTCAAAACAACACATAGGCTACAATTTATGATATATATTAATATATAATTCGTATAATTTGGCTGTAATATAACAATAATTTCAAGCGGGCGCAGCCGCGCGTAGATCGCTGGCAATAACATAACCATAATAATATTATGAATAATTAATTAATGCACTTTAATCCCCTTATACTATATGAACATAAAAAACATAATTAATAATTCCGAGTGATGTCGTTTCTATTCTCTTTTGTATTCTTGTCGTAATAGCCACCATTCAGTGCAGTATGTAATTTCTATTGTGTATGCCACTTTCGCTGAAACAAAGTTTGTTCTCTGACATCTACTTGGAAAGTGATCACCCACTGCTTACATTACCCAAGTGACATTGGCGAAAGTCACTTTTTGTTTGACGGTATCCGTGTCACGCTCCTTCGTCAATATTGACCGAAATGTCTATCTTTAGTTTTTACAACCGTAAACTTTTTTTTTATGTTAGGTACTTCCACCCACAAGTTGGTAAGCCTTGAGTCTTGAACTCTATATATATAACTGATAAAGTTAGTGAAATGATAGTTAAGTAGTTTCAGATATTTTTTTATTTATGTGTATGTGTGATATAGTTATATAATTTGCAGGTGTTCGTTAACTTGATATTCTCTAGTTATGTAAATACTTAGATTGAAATGAATCTGATGAATAAATTTTAGCAATATCCAATGCTGTATTGATATCTTCCTCAATATATTT
>DWAE01000017.1:0-29811 GCA_018237945.1 Heliconius sapho
TCCACAAAAATAATTACAAACATATATTTGTAGTTAATTTCATACAATGCGTGTTAATGAGTAACAGTATAAGTTGTTGCCCTTACTTCCCGTTGGCAATTGGTACGGAAGCCTTGATGGGCCCGACTCGCACTTGACCGTTGTTTTTTGTTACTAGTCTCATTAAAGAGGTGCTTTTATTAGAAATGTTCGCTCAAAAGAATTATGTTTTGTGTGATATTAAAATTAAATTTCGTGATTTATTGAATTGAATTGAAACTTAGAATGGAATCTTATCAGCCAAATTGATTAAAGTTGTCTTATCTGCGTCACGGTGGGTGTTCTCTTGGTCTTATATAACAAACTATGGTATTAGATTTTATCACTAAACTTACTAAGTATCTATCTATACTATCACATATAATAAAAAAGTAAAAATATTATTAATATATTTACCAAATATTGAATATAAGTTTATTTGATTCTAAGTGTCTTACGGTACCGTAGTGTCTACTGCCCTATTGGATTTGGATTTCAATTACAAGAAAAAGCTATGGTACTATTCATTTTTAGCAAAAAAACCGACTTCAAACAATAAACTAAAAAAATATTTTACTTAACATAAAGTAAAACGTACGTTGATTTTGTTAAACAAAGATAATTAAAGAAAGATTTTATAATTTTGAAGTCGGTGTCAAGCTGATGCTACAATAACCTTATGTGGTAGTGTCACATAAACTTCATATCAAATAATTAAGCTTGTTTGCTTTACTTGCCACTGGCACCCAGTCAAAATTTCAGAGGTATCTAACAAAACAAAAAAAATGCAATCGAATTTATAACCTATTTATGATCGATAATTTCCTTAGAGAAGTCGGTTAAGAACAGATGAGAAAGACATCCGTCTTAACATTTAGAATTAGGTTACTTATGTGTGTCTGGTTTTTCTGTGTCTAATTATACTCGCACATACTAATCTCCGAGACAATTGCTTATATTTAAGTATAAGAAATTAGGAAATAGTTAATCAGGAAATGATTTCAATTGCATTTTTAAACCACAAGATTAAGAGCCATATATCACGTCTTAAATGAAGTTCCAAGCAACCAGTTAATCTATAAAAAAAGATATATATCCCCTTAGAAAAAGTTGATCATGGTTTTAGATTTTTTTTTTTGACATGTAAAAATCAAAGATCTTGAGCATCTGTTTTGGATCTCTGAGAGACTAACGATCTCTATAAAAATGAATGTAATTCATTTAAAAGCTCAGGACCAATCCAATGTCACAGCTCTTCTAGCTCGGCCTCCCAAAACGCGATGACGCCGCTGTAGAGGCCAGTAGGGCCAACAGCATATTGCTCATTTGAAAAAGAAAAAAGGAAGGTTAAAGATTTTGGTTTGCGCTAGTATGAATTTAAAAATATTTTTTGTGTTCTATAGCCCGTTTACCGAGTATGGCTATGTACTATGTTAAATAACGTTAATCATTTCTATGAAACTTAGTGCACTTGCGGTCAGAGTTGCCCACATTTAGAATGAGTCATGTATAGTTATTGTGGACAAGAGGGCAAAACTGCAGAGAAAATCTAGTAATGTTTATAAAGCACAATATCAACTTTTTCTTTTTCTTTAATAGAAGCAATGAATATGGTGATAATTTAGACCTATTTGTGAAGACAACGAAAAATAAATGGAAACATCACGTCAAGAGTCTACATGAACCAAGTTGCGATTACTAAGGATATAGTATCTTTTTATTTTTTATTTAATATTGATACACAATGTGTGGGTTGACATTATTTTTATAAATAAGTAAGCACATACTCCAGTGTGTTCCAAAGCTATAATACTAGTCTTCACTATTCAATGATGTCAAATAATAATTCCTACAATATAATTTATCTTTCAATCTGTATAGATAGGTACTACATGTACTGATAGCAAAAAAATATAAAAATATTAAATATTTATTTATAAAAATATTAAATATTCTAAAAAAGTTAGTGAAAAATATGGCGGTAGATATAGGTTAATAAAATTTAAGAGTAACAATAATAACATTTATGTCAATAATTTTCAATTGTGATCACAAAATAAAATCCAAATTGCCGAGAGTCGAGTCGAAGACGTCTAGATGACTAAAATATTTAATTTAAAATAAAGCCTACCTTGTGTACCCTGTGACGTTGCATGTGTAGACCACGAACTCTTGTATGATGCATCTGAAAATATAAAATATACTTATATCTTGTCATAATACGTAATTAAAATGTTATGATTGAGACATTTAATATTATACAGTTAACATTTTTTTTACTAAAGTTAAAAAAAAAACTAAAAACTCGACTTCATATCAAACTAATCAAAAAAGCATTCTTAAATACCTATCCACAAGACGCTACTTTACATAAACCCGTCCTTTTTATTCGACTTTGACAATATATCATCTGGTCTGTGGTGACTTTTGATATTAATTATCATGACCATAGTAACACTTCAATGCATCACGCAATCATTTGGCGAAAGAATCATCAAAACAGGTTATCCTCCTTCCTATCCTTATCTTATATGGTCTTCACAATTTTTAAATGTATTAGGCTTTTAAAGAGTAGTTAAAACTGTGGTTTCATTTAAAATGGTGCTGACACTTCCATCCTGTATAAAGTCACATACAAACAAACACGAAACGCTATAGCATCCGCATAAAAAATCGAAACGGTGCTCTACAAACGTTATGTTTTAATTGAGTCACGTAAACGATCTTTAAGAAGCGTAGATTAAAATCTGCTAAGGTCAAACTTCAATTTATTAATATTTAGGTTTATATTGTACAATATGCCTCTAGGAAATTGTAATTGTAGTGGAGTACGTTTGTAAGCGCGGCGGTTGTGGTTTCGATTCTCTCTCAGGGGAATATCGATGATTTCTATCACTAATCACGATCAATGATGGAACAATAATTAGAATCTATATTCGAGAACCTAAACAGTAGGGTATATCTGTGTATACTCCAGTATGCGGAATAGGGCGTGAAGCTGATAAAAATATATAAAGCCGGGCGTGGAGTTAAATTTGTGTAAAGTAACTTATTTTTAGGGTTCCTAGAATTATGAAATTTGGCAGCTAGCATCTACAGATAGTATTAGTTCAGGAAAAAATCTGAAAACTATACATTTGTGGTTAAATCCTAAAATATAGAAAAACAGCCTTAAAACAGGACAACATTTGGTATTAATGCCGCTAGTTCAAGTGAGGTTTCAAGAGAACGAGCTCTGGCTAAGCAAAGCCTGAATTTCAAAAAAAGCTCGAGACGTCCAAGTTTTCATACATAATTAGTTCTTATTGATTTGAAACTGTTGTAATTTAAGTTATCTTTTTATCTATACATGTAGGCACAATAAAAATTTATACTACAAAAATAAATCGAAACTGAAAATATAAATAAGCCTACAATATTTGATTGATACTGCCTTGTATATGAAATTTATTTATATATAGTTATTACATAGATATGTGTTTAATTAAAATCTCAGTTTTCCTTTAGGGTGGTTTCTGAACCATGACCGAGCCAGGGTCAAAGGCCATGACTGCCTATAATTATTCTAGGGGACTGTCTCTTGTCTTGCCTTTAGTCTTACCTATTAAATAATTTAAAACAAAACATTGCATTTAGGTTCACGTATCTCAGCTGAATTATACTTCCAGGAAAATCATAGTCTAACCTAGAGTTATTTCTTATTGGATACGTATGTCACATTAATATTTTGCAATATTAGAAACATAACGATAAATATTGATCAGAGTTCAAATTAATTCGAAAATCAACTAGCTCAGTTAGGCACACTATAATGGTATAACTTATAAAATAATATTATTGAGATCAGATTCATTCATTCATCTGATTTGCATGTTTGCTTGAAAGCGCTATTTTTTAACATTAGTGCATATTATTTTATTTTTTAATTTACAGTGCTTCTTTTGATAGTTGAATAATTTAGACGTTTCGTAGAAACCACTTATCAATTATATATGAAGAAGTTCTAAATGAAAAACTGGCGAGTTCTTTCGAATCTTTCGAATAATGCAATATGGATATTAGTTAATAAAATAGTGAACGTGACGACAAGAAACAGTGACTGAAGGACTAAACACAATGAAACTATTCCACCACCAACTCCGCACCCATATAGATTCCTCATTTTTTGTCGGTGAACATTTAACTTGGCTCTCATTTCACAATTATGTTTTTGATGGAATATATACCCAATATTATAATTGACACTATACTAGGTGCTATGTAAAAGCTACATACAGTTTGCGAAAAAATAGAACCATTTAAATGATTTGACCACTTCAAGCATATTCTGACAATGTGGATCACTAACCAAAATCTTTACTTGTGTCTGAAATTGTAGTAAACACGACTGATAAAAGGAGACATAACGACAACACACAGTGATTAAAGGATTGAGCACGATAAGGCCAATCCGCCACAAACTCGGCACCAATAAAGATTCCCCATTTTTCTTTCAGTGAAAATTTTACTTGGCGCCCACTTTACATTTATGTTTTTGGATGGATTTTGTATAATTGAAACTGCAATAGATGCTCAAAACAGCTAAATTGTGTGTATATGGCTGTGGAGACCATCTATGGTAGAGTTTGAAAACAAACATATGCTGACAATGTGGACCACTAATCAACATACTCTACGTGTGTTCGAAAATCTGATAAATACAACTGGTAAAAGGTTACGTGACGATGAAGAGACAATGATTAAGGGATTGAACACGATTAAGCGATTTCGCCACCAACCCGGCACTGACATAGATTCCGTATTTTCATGTTGGTGAACATTTAATTTAATTCTACCTATCTATTGGTCTCTTCTCAATTCCTAGATCTATTTCACTAGTATATTTTGATTGGATTAGGTATTAATTGACACTGCACAAGATGCTCACCAAAATCTATATTATGTTAAAAGTAGAAAATTTTAAAATGATTTGACAACAAAGGTATTCTGACAATGTCGATCACTAAACAACATCTCTACTTATGTTTGAAAGTGAAGTCGTGGTAAACACGACTGACAAAAGGGGACGTGACGACAAGAGACAGTGATTAAAGGATTGAGCACGATGAAGCTATTCCGCCACCATTAAGCTCTTTGGAAGCGCTATAAGCCGAAAAGACGTTAAGTGGTATCATTAAAGAAGGCGTTGTCGATGGGCCTATTACGAGCTTTTGTTACGCAATTAAGACATCTGTATTGGATGGGTTTTATTATAAGTCATACTTTTCATATTTTTCTGTGTTTGTAGTCGTTAATATGTGGAGGACAGTGGTGACGCCGGGGCACAAAGTGTGGCTGTGGATGTGACAGGTTGTGGGTTTGATTCCCACTCGAGAAAATGAAATATTTCATTTTATTCATTCTGGTGTCGAGGCCGTCTGGCGTTGAGCTCCGTCGCTCAACGCAGCACAATGTCTGCATAATTCGGTGGTAAATGGGGACGGAATGCCATAACACTAGGCTTCCTCCTGCCTACCTTGCTCTGTGCTAGATACAGAGTGACGCAATCAAGCCCTTAGAGGTTTACTTTCAGCGATATAACAGATTAAGGAACCGTTGTAGGTGATGTTCTGTTCGAAGGATTTCAAAATGAATGAACAATGAGAACATTTAATTTTTTTCAGCTTCATAAAGGCAAAATGAATCTGGGAACGTAGTGTTCAAATACACAGTTCCTATTAAATAACCTCCAAGAAAATTTAGAAATCTTATTATATAAAAACATATTCTCAAAAAAAGGATTAATATATAATTACCAAACCAATGATATCCTAAAGGAAATGAAACACTGGAATAATTAAAAATAAATAAATATCAAAATATAAACTGTATTGTAATGTAACTGTATAAAAAATATTTTAATATTTCCATTAATGTTAAAAGAAATACAAATAGCCATTTAAACACTTTATATACCGGTATGTATGTAATAGTTCAGTTACGATAAAATACTAAGCCTACAATTTAATATTTTTTGAGGCCATATAGCGTATAGCGTCGGACTGTACGCGCAATGGTCGTTCGTGTCAACTGGGTTTCATTCTCATTCGGGAATTGATGACATTAAAATTATCTTTATTTCTCACCTATAGTAAGATCAAGCGCGGTGTTGAGTTTCACTGACATCTTAAACTTTGGTAAAACGAAAGAAGAAGAATTTTTTAATCTTAAATTATTTTCATCTACCGAGCTAAGCAGAAAAGACCTGAAGCTGATGACATTTTAAAAAATTTACTTACCCACACCCGGTAGTGTACATAATGATCGTGGCTTGGCTTAATGAAATATATCAGTTAAGATCGAAGCTGTGGTAGGAGATGAACCTAAAGTTGTTTTTCATCTAATATGTACAACCCGTTGTGTATTTTTATGTTTAATCGAAGTCTTTACTTTTTGTTCGTACTACTAAAATTTAAAGCAAAATAATTCTACAATTTATATAAATTGAGTTTCGATATAATTTATTATCACGTTAACATTATAAAGTATACAAAATTTTAAATTTTATTTTTATTCCCTCAACACACCTATTTAAACACGTTTTATACGATATTATCAGTATCTATATAATTGTTGATAGATAGGCGTATTATTGCTATGGGTATATAATAGTGGAGTTATGTAATTTTTTCCATAATAAAACAGCAAGAAAATATATTATCTTTTCTTTTTATATCTTTACGAAAAAAAAAAGACTTAGGGTAATATAAAAATTGTAACCGAACACAAATCTATGATGTTTAAAAATGTCGTCTGTCTGTTAGTCTGTCACCCACACATATTCTAAACTAACGGACGCATTTGATTGAAACTTTTTTGTTGTGTTCCTGTTATGCTAGGCCTGGGCAGGATCTAGATCCTCATCTACAAAATGAGATATAGCCTAGGCTATATCTCATTTTGTAGACTTCCACACCTGGTGTAAAACTGTGGTGGTCCAGCTAAATTATAAGAAAAGAATGAGCATGTTCCTTTGACATATAAAATAACAATGACAGACTGAAGATCTAGAACATTTGGTGAATGATCATAAGAGTCGAGTTAAGCTATAAGAAATAATGAAATGCCGCTCTAAGCAAAAGTTTTTGAACGTGGTGAGTATTTTCCATTAACTTAGAAGAAGAAAGATCTAGAAAATCTCACAAATAGTCTAAACTACAAGGAATAATGAAATACAGGAGGTATTTCTAAGTGAAGTAAGTAAGGTAAATTTAGGTAAGAACTATAACAGCCCAACTAAATTATAGGAAATAATAAAATATCGCCTTAGAAAAAGTTGTTCATTATGGTGGGCATATTTTTATTAACAAATAAAAGATATTAAAAATGTAGGCATAACAGTACCCATTTCAACAGTTTCACGCTGTATAGACAGTGTAGGCAGAGGGAACCTAGTATTAAGACACTCCGTTCTCCACTTTATTTAATGCACTTTTCGAAACATTGCCTAACACAATGATACCAGTTCTAATTATGTAAATTACTGACATCACTCTTTTCTACGTACAATTAATTTTCATATCGTCATCATATTTAATATCTTGTTATACGAAAACTTTTTTTAAATAACACTGCTTCGCTCGGCTCAACCTATTGGCGCTGCCGTAGCTCTATATGACGTAAGTAGCATATTAACAATTTTTAAATATTGCATTAAAAAAAATACGAGGTTTTCCCACGAACGGCATAGGTGCATTTAGCACTATGAAAGTCATGGGGAAGAATTCCAACTTTATAAATATTTTTTTATTTTTGTAAAGCATTATAATATGTTTGAGACTTTAACATCAATAATTTTAAAGTCCTATATTATAATGCTTTATATTTTTTTTAAAGGTGTAACCTGAGACATTATGTAGACCCTGGTCTCAGGTATATAGTAGCAAATATATATTTTTCATTATTTAAAATTCTATTTTACTAGAATTGATATTAGCATAGTTACATTCATTTTGAATTATATAGATGTAGAACCCAAATCGTGCTATACAAAAAAGTGTTTTGTTATTATTCTATTGTTCAACTAAAATTTACATTCGTACTCACAAAAGCTCAATCGATATCACCTAAAACCATATTGTGATAACATATCATATCGATATTGTCTAACAATTCGATTTATTACAAAATTCGAAGTCGTACTTACGTATACTAACGCAAAAAAAAAACCTATACAACAATCCTAAAACAACCCACAAACACCTCCAGAAACAGCACAATCACAAATAAAAATGATATATTCACCAGCGAACAGCATAGAGAAATTGGTAAATGTGCCCGACCGACTGAGGTAGTCGGCGGACCCTTTGATGTCGAGCATGGCGCGGTTAAAACGTCACCATCGTACTGAGACGTGCGTCACCCATGGCGCTACCGATACTCATAGCCGCCGCCACCGAAGATCCTAGCTTCGTGGGCGGGGCTTCCCCTAACACCGCCTGGGCACGCCCCCAGCACCCTTGCTGCACGCCTCGCCAATAGCGAAACACTCCGGCTAATCTTTATCAGAGAAAAATAAACAGGGAGGGAGATAATGACGAGCTACGGCGGTGCTGGTAATCACCGAGCTTTGTGGGCCGCGACAGCCTGTTAGCGAGCTTATCCGACGATGGTTTGGCTAAAATTGAATGCTTTTGTGTCGCTTTCTGTTCGTTTTTTTTTTTTAGTCGCGATATTGCTCCTTGTGGCTGAGGAATATCGCGTCACGTTTACAGTTTCTTGGGTAGATTGGGTATCGGTTCATTCGCAGAGACCGAGTGTCATTTAAAATCATATGTTAATTTAAATATGCTTTAAGAAATTATAAAATTCAGTTTTGTTTCTATAAATATATCACTAAGATTAGATATATCTATAATATATTTTGTCTTCTACATCAGTTTATTATGAAACTGGTAAAGGAGGAAGGGGTGGGTGGTTGTAATTTTTTTTTACTTTTAGATATTTTTTTTAAAAACTCATTTGGTGTACATTTGGTGTACCTTTAAGTTAGCTTAGTGAGATTTGAGCTTTTATATCTCTAGTATTTAACTGTCAGCTTTATTTTTGTATATAATTTTTATTAACATTTAACTTTAAAGATGCATTTATTTGAATACCGATAACTAAAATTGTGTAAAATTGTGTAACTAAAATTTATGAAAAAAATAAGAAATAACAGCTAGTATTGATAAAACGCAGAGTTTATAATATAATGTGGGTTAGCTGAGGCCATCGTTGCGCACCACTCCCGCGTTATAGTCACACCGTTGTGGTGTGACTGTAACGCGGGAGTGGTGGGTTCGATCCCCAATCGGGGAAATAAAATGTTTATTTAGATTTATATTATCATTTCATCGCTCTGATGTCGAGGCAAAGTGCTTTGTTGAGTTCCGCCACTCAACACGCAATGCCTCCAGTATGCGGCGAAAAGTGGGAAACGGAGTGTCTTAACACTAGGTTCCCTCTGCCTACTCTGCTGTGTGAGCGATACAGCGTGAAGCTGATTTTAGCTATAATAATAAAAAAATGTCATAATAAACCTAAATTTAGTTATAATAAAATTAAAACAGCTGGTCAACACAGTCTGTTACATGTTACCCTAGTTATACAAGGCCCCTCCCTTTTCGATCTGTTGTAATAAGTAATTTTGCTAAAAAAAAAAAACATTTCAAAATATTTATGTTTTTCAGCGTTAGTTTACGTTCCTATGCAGTATTACATCAAACGCCTTTAGCGCCTAGTTCACAAATTCTGACAGTCGCACAAAAAAAATTGAAGTGTTGAATTTTCGAAATTTCATAGGTTTCGGCCATTTGCTGACATATTGTTTTTATTCATTTGAAGAGAGAGAGAACAATAGCGGCGGCGGAATTGTATACGTTTTATTTATTTTTTTATAAATCGCGCCACCGGCCCCTATCTTGATGATTGTCCATATAATTGGTTGAATTTTAGACGTATTGTTCGCTTTTACATTTTTCACGTACAAATGTGATTTTTTTTTAAATATTAATTTCGTTTTCATTGTTATCACTAATTAAGAGGTGATCAATGAGCGAACAATAGGTTATTATTTTATATTTTTCTCTTTGTTTTTGAATAATGTTTTTGTATTACTTTTACGTAAATAAATTGGTTTTGACATTAAACAAATGTGTAAATGCGACAGTTTGTGGTTTCGATTCAGATTCAAGAAAAATTAATATGTAATATTTTCATTTCTTCACTCTGGTATCGAGGCTGAACGCGGCGTTTGTCTCCAGAAATCAGCGGAAAATGAGGAACGGATTGTTTTAACAATAGATTTCCTGTTAACTGCTGTTTGGAGATACAGAATTATGATTTAAAAAATCTATCATTAATAACATTATCATAAACATATTATAGGTAAATTCGCGATAATGTTAGGAGATCATTGAACATGAAAATAATTCGTCAAGGGCCCCTCGATTTGAACCATATGTACCTACATACGTGCAAATGACATTTCGGAACACCGTCACGTAGCGCACGCAGATAAGGTTACAAAACCTCGTAAACTTTAAGTCCCCTCACGGTGTTTGCGTGTCGCTTATACATTATAACCTCTTATACAATATATGTACATACATATTGTGGATATGTGAAGACCGTCGTGGTGCCGGTGCACGATGGTGTGATTAAAACGATGGTTGTGGGTTCGATCCCCTCTCGAGGATGTGAGTTATTATTTATTCATATTTTAATTTTTTCGCGCTGGCGCCAAGGCGCGGCGTTAAGTTCTGCTACTCAATACGCAATGGTTTCTACTGTGATATACAGCGTGAAATTGATAAAAAACAAGGTGCAGTCACACAGAAAAAATTAAGTATTGAATTTTAGAAATTTGATGGGTTTCGGCAATTTGCTGACAACCTATGAAATAAGGCACCTATTGATATAATAGTCATTTTGACATTGGACACTTAGTGTGTCAGTTAAAAAAAATAATAATCGAGAACCATAGTGGCGGAAAGTTCCTATTAATACTTACAAGTCAAGTATACGGTCATACTTTGGTTTTTTAAAAGATAAGTAAACGTTTAGTAAGAAAACGTATAAAATTTAAACGCAGCGAGATACCGTCTCAAACAAGAACGTATGGCTTAGTTGGTCGGAGCGCTTGGACGGTTCCAAAGCGACGCGGGTTTAGTTCCCGCAATGTTTAAATTTTTATACGTTTTCTTAATAAATATTTTTCTTTCATAAGTTTGAAATAATGCTTTAAGAATCTAAAAAAAATAAGTAAACGTTTTTTTAAACAAAAATAACGTCTATTATATTACTTTTATTTTTAGCACGAAAAACCTGAAACACTTAGGCATTTGTGCGTCTATATTGTTAAAGCTAAGTAATTCTCTCGAAATAGAGCAAAAAAGGTACTGGAAGTATTGGAGTTATAATATCTATTTACCGGTCCGGTAAAGATAACCAACAGTAACCGGTTTTATGTTTTATTTATTATTTTTCAATAAAAAAAAACATATTAATGTTTACTGTGATGTGAATTTTGTTACAGTTTATCAGTTGCAAAAAAGATTTAATTATTAACAGAGCTATTTTAATCTATATAATGTTATTATTTATAAATTAATATCTAAAAAGATATCACAGATTTACAACGGGAGCAGACGTATCGGTGCCGGACAGCGAGATATGGGCGAGGCGAGCGAGGCTTCTCTATTTTGTATCTCACAGTACACAAACGGCAGGGTAGGCAGAGGAAACCTAGTTTTAAGGCTCTCCGTCCCCCACTTTCCGCCGAAATATAAAAGTACTGAATAAAAGCCCGCATACATCTATCTCCTGAAGGTAACCCACAGTAACCATTTTTATATTTTATAAAATAGAAAATCACGAAATATCTACGAAATAAATTAACTATGTGTTTTATTTCTCATCGGTTTATATGGATAAAGAATAAGACGTTTACGTTTGTGCACTTACTGTAGATAAAAAATATCTCTTAGAAAATATTATTTAAGTGGATACGTTAGAAGATATCAGAGATTTAAAATATACGGACAAAGTCTTCGAAAGTAACCTCTACAGAATTTAAAGTTAACATTTATATTGTTTCACAAATCTCAATACTACTAAGATACTTATTAAACAAGTACAATATAATACATAACTTTTCTGTTAAAAATCTTATGAGAGTTATGATGATGTAACCCAACATATTAATTTTTTTATAAACAGAAAACAAATATTCTAATAAAACACGTACAAAAAACACGAACGAGTCGCCTAGTTCAAGCGAACGAACCCTCGGGCGAGTCGCTAGTATAGACTATAGTGTCATATATGAACATATGTCCCTACTTTCACTACGTAACGATTTTACCAAGACTCAGAAAAATATATACGGTTATGGATAATGACCTAAAAAATCCAACCATTATTAATTATAGTAAAGAAATAAAATATAAATGTGGTCGAAAAACATAAGATCTATTAATATGGTTGGTTTAAAAATAATAAAATTGCGTTTTGTTAAGACCTACCTCTTTGATGTTTCATTTTAGTTTCAGTTCGAAAATTATAGATTTGTTGTTGTTGTTTTTGGCACTTGACAAAAAAATTCTATTATAATAATATTTTTCTTATTCTATTTTTTTTACATAAAAAAACCTTATTATATATAAAAATCAGCTTCACGCTGTATCCCGGCAGAGGGAACCTAGTGCTAAGTCACTCGTTCCCCGCTTTCCGCCGAATTCTGGAAGCATTGCGTGCTGAGTGGCGGAACTTAACGCCGCGCTTTGCCTCGATTAATATATATAATTTTTGATAAACATCTTAGTTGCATAAAAACATTGGTTATCAGACAGAAAAAAGGTTTTTTTCATATATTAATGACAAACATTGTAAGTATTTCGGTAGAATGTACCAACATCAAAATATAGTAGTGTTTAATCAATATCTAATAAAGCCTTAGTCGTTTAATACTAGAAAAGGCTGTAATATAGAGTTAGAGTTCTCCTCAAGGTTCAAAGGAACCTGTGTGTGGGTGACATATCTACTGGCTTGTATGGGTGAGTGCCGGCATGATCGATGCAGTAGCGACGTTGCCGCGCCGCGCACTTCCGTTGTGTTGCCGTTTCCAGTAAAGGTCGACGTAAAAGGAAATATATACAAATAAATAAATTATTATATATATTTTTAAATACAATAGCATTGTAGAGATCAACAGTTGATTAATTTGTTTTGTTATTCCGTTCCTTGTGATTATATTTGAGTTTTATATTTTTTAAAATTTTTTAAGTACCTACTTTATTAATTGAAAATTGTGTTTAGTCAGTTATATTAAGTCAATAGCGCCGCGTGGAATACTATACACTTGGATAAAAACGCATCAACGAGGTCCATTTCTTGTAATATATTTCTATTAACTTTCATTACTTTTAATTTATTTTTATATATCTTATACTATACTTAAATTCTCTAAAAGGATTTAGTTCTTCAAGGCTTCCACAGACTCCTTTATAGTGTGAAACCGTGAGCAAGGATATGCTTGGTCTACATTACTACGCCACTCCATTTAGTTATCTCGTAACCAAACTTTTAATTATATTTATTTGTCAAGCATTAAAGGATTCTTTGCAAATATATGATATAATTTTATTTTATTCTTACTTTTTAAAATTTAGGTTCCAGTACTGAATACAATATCTTAACAGTTAACACTAATCTCCTTATTTTCCTGTACTTAATATGTCGGAAAAATATAAATCTAGAATTGGAAACAGATCTGTAGATAGATAACTCTGGAACCAGTAAAATAACATCCTAAAAAAATATTATTAGCTGAAAAAAAAACACTCAAGTTCAATCAAAAGAGATGTCTACAAGAGAGGTCTACAAAAATCGAAAGGACTATTACATAAAGGTAGGTAATAAAATCAGGTTTGTGTAAGAAAATGGTATAATTTCTTACATACAAGAAATGGAAAATGGCACTTAAACAAAAGTCGTTTAGTTAGTCGACAATTTTTTTGTTGAATAAGTTATCTTATTTTTATTAAATTCCACACTTTATTAATGAATATTAAATTCAACATCCGGTGCGAGGGCCGTCGTGGCGCAGGGGCACAAAATATGACTTAAAAATCGACTGGTTATGGGTTCGCACCCCACTGGAGGAAATTAAATATTTATTTACATTTATATTTTCATTTCGTCGCTCTGGTCTCGAGGCAAAGCGCGACACTGAGTTCTGCCACTCAACACGCAATGCCTCCAGAAAGTGGGGAACAGAGTGTCGTAATACTAGGTTCCCTCTGCCTACCCTGCTGTGTGCGGGATACAGCATGACGCTGATTTGATGTAAAAAAAGTTGCGAACAGTATCTAGCCTGATATATGTTATATTTGTTTATAAATAATATACAACGTGGTTCGATATGCATTTTAGAGCCATTCATTTAATTATTCCTTGTTTTCCATGTTGTATTTGATCTTATGATTTGATTTAATTCTATATATTTTTAAGTATCACGCTAGCATATCTAGGTTTCTAGTTTCATCTATCCCGCACATTACAGGATAGATGGGACTAGAAATATAGGGTTAAGACACGAAATCCGGATTTTAGAGGCATTGTCTGATGAATGGTACACTGTGCTTTGACACCGAATCGAAGAAATGATAATATAAAATATTTCATTTCCTCGAGTGCGAATCAATTCCACTACCTGTCGCGCTTACAGCCACACGCTTGTGCCTTTGTGCTACGAGTGGCCTCATATGTTCTATATTAATTAATATTATTTTTTATAACATTAAAAAATTATTAGAATTAACAGTCCGAATCCATTTAAAATTTTCAAGGTTCCTTGTAAAAAATGAATTGGTTGAAGAATAGTTCCAATTGTTAGTTTTAATGAAATAATTGTGTTTGCTTATTTAGTATATATATGTAAAAAATGTATTAAAATAGCAAATAAGCAATAACACGACAAATCGTTGATTATATGTTGTTTTTTATTATTTTTTTACTTCACTTTTTTTCTAGAATTTATAAGTTTTGTTACTTAGATTCATTTTTTTATATACATTTCGTAATCGTATTATTTTCTTGAGGGAACAAATATCGTGGATATTTGAATCCGGTTTCACTACCACCGCGTAATAAAATAGAATACATGCATATGAACATACATAGACTGATAAACACATTACCCCCCTTTGCGTAACGCAGTTGCGTAAAAAGCAACTTCTAACAAAAGTTCATACTTTGAAAATGCCTCAAAATTATCAGACGAAAATTTCAGACAATAATATTGTTACAAATGAAAAATTAGATACGGCCACATAATTAACAAGGAATAAATGAAAGCCTGCAATCCAAGTTGGACGTTACGAGAAATGCTAAAAAATATCTGTGTATAATATATTAAAAATATCGATAATGGAATAGTAAAAGACAATCATTGCAACTGATAGTCTCTTTAATTCAAATTATTTAAAAAATATATTTTTAAAGAACTCTAGATTTAAATCAGTTAATATGTATAAAAATTAATATTACTGCCCCTTATAGGACAAAAAATGTTGTTGACGGTACCTATGTATAAAAGTACATGTCAAAAGGGAAGGTTTACGTGAGTAGTACTAGATCAATAGGGGAATAAAGGTTTATCGTGATCTAAACAAAATAAGTAAAACAATAAATATAAATATAGTTATAGTATAAATTTAATATTTTATTTTATTTTGTTTTTTTTTTAACAGCAAGAATAACCGTTATGCCATTTTCTTTTATACTTAGGAACCGACGACATACTGATTCATTTACTGAAGTGACTGGATTGAATATAGATTTTGTGGAAGTGGTAACTGATGGCTCGAACAGCTTATGCACGGCCTACACGACATTTTTATTTGTGTTGTTTAACATTATAATTATGTTATTTTGTTTAAACTGTCTATGGAAATTTTAATTTACCTTTACTTAGTATGTGTTTTTATTTTAATAATATCTAAGAACATAAAAAACTGAATGCTATTCTTATTTTATATATTTAAGAAATAATCAGTCTTTATTCTAATAATAATTAACTTATACTATTTATAATTTATACGTTTCATGGCGTAATTAAGCTTAGGTGCCCCACACACTTTTGCCCCACACGACTGTAACTAAAGTGATATTCGTAGAACAATAAAAAATGTGTTTAGAATATCAAATAATAGCCTTTGTGTCATTTAAATTAACTAACATTTTAATATTTAAGCTTGCAAGTATATGTGTTTCTTTACACAAATAGATATATAAAATTAGTGGCGGAGTGTTAAAATATAATTTCGTTTAACCATCGAATCATATTTGTACATAACATTTGCGTTTATATGTAGTTCGACAGATCGTTGCTTTATTCGTACTTAATTTAAAATTAATTCAGGCAGGCGGCGCACAGGAAATGAGCTTAGAACGTGGCGGGAGGGAGGGCTTAGGGAGGATGAAGTCGTCGTTTTGAATTAAGCTACGTTTTCATACGTTAACAGATCAGATTGGATGAAGAATTTACATCTTCTAAAATTTATATGTTTACAAATTTCTAATTAAATTCGAAATATTTTAATTGAACATTTATAATTTCATTAGAGTGTTTGTAATTAAATAATAGTAAAATATAATTTCATAGATAATGGTTTCAATATATTTACTTCAATATTTATTACTATTCATAATCATCACGTAAACATCCTAAACGTACAATTTGCGAGGTGTAAACTGAGCTTTACATTGGTGTGAACACTCACACAAATGCAAAGCGTACACACGCACAAAGTGTATGTGTGACAAAGGCTTGGAGCGCGGTGCATCCCTGGTTTAGTTTAAACCGGATAATACTCCTTATTTACCAGCCTGATACAAAGCACATCTTTTATTTTACGTAACTCCATTTTGCATTGATAGCAACGTCACGTGCTTAATTTTAATATTTAAATTTATTGTTCTATTTATTAAAATTGACAAAAGAACTTTGCAATATTACTCTACAAGAATTAAAAAATGTTTGTGACCAAGCAGTGAAAGAAGATCTCTCTACATTTTAGTGATCACTCACACAAAGTCAAAGCTTGCTGACTCCTCGTGGACTGTACCGTAAGCGTTGTTTAGGCGCACCACACGGTGAGGTTGAATATTTACATTTACAGTGTGAAAGGAAACAGAAAACTCGATTGACATAACTCGATTCGCTTCAGAAAGCACAGACACATCCTCCAGTTACTTTATTCTATTTTATCCTTTTAAATTGAACTTTAAATATAACGATTGCGCAAATTCTTTTGCGCAAAAACCGGTAGAAAGGAATAAAAACAAATTTCTATTTGTGATGTAATTGTTTATAACACTGTACCTTCTTAGGTACAGTAGAAGTCTTCTTCTATATGTAACAGATTACTATAATTAGGTATAAAATATGGATAACAATAAAATTAAAGTGCGAGTAAAAATCTAACTCAAAAATAAAGATTATTGTATTATTGAAAAGTTCTTTAACTTAAAGTTTTAAAATATCGATAAATTTGACATTATTGAATCTGTCCATATAATCCTTGAAATTCTCGCCAGGAGTTGTAATAAAAAAAAAGAAAACACATAGCCATAGCAAGTTGTGCCGCGACGTGTTTTAAAATCCATAATTCATATCTTGAAATAATTTGAATTGCGAAAAGACAGAATACTACACTAAATTTTTGATTTCCTTAGTAATTTTAAATATATGTTTTTACATAAATAAGTGATTTATTTGGAAAATATGTAATATTTTTCAGCTTCCCGTAGTATCCTGCATATAGAAAGAAGGATACGCGGATGAAATCTAGTACGAAGACATTTCCCACTTTTCGCCGGCATTACGTGTTGAATGGCGGAACTCAACGCCGCGATTTGCATTGTACCAGAGCGGTGAAATGAAAATATTAATATATAATAAAGAAATATTAAGTTTGTGTTTTGATATTATGATCATTATTATAAATTCGATAATTTCACATGTGAACATTTTATAGTATATTTTATAATAAAGCATAGATTCTATCTACCTATCTAGATAGAATCAAAACATAGATTACAGATACATAATTGGATTACTGCTATTTATTGATGCCCAAAATATTAATTATACTTCGACTCTATAAATCATATGGTCTTTTTAAATAACGATATATAAAAATATTTATAGTAAAAAATGTAAAATACATTTTTAACAAATCATTACTATATTATCTTATGCAATTTAGGGTCTTATATAGTTATATACCTACACATAGATCACATACGAAACGTTATACAGAATAAATAATAGCAAAAAAAAATGTACATTATTAGACACGACAGAAAGTTCTCCGAATTTAAAGTGGAATATTCCGCTACTGGCAGACTACCGACAATAGAACGAGGGTCTTATTGAAAAACTTTGTAGATGGCCGCTTTAATTAGTTTGTTGGGGAGACGAGAAGAGGCGCTGAAAACTCAAAGTAAAGGCAAATGCATATGTAGCTCTACATCTCCACGACAAGTACTATAAAAATCTTTATATTATATGTATATATGTACATTCATATTATTGACATAATTATGCTTACTCTAGTACAGTAAGTATATTTTATTTTTAACCCTTATACGACCACTCTGTTAGTCTGCCCATCTGTCAAGACTATTTACATTGAGCACAGAAAAAATAAACAAGCTTCTAAGTAAAGGCAATAAAAAGATACGAGCATTTATGCATCGAATCTGCTGCATTTTGTTGAAATTCGCCGCGTAATCGAAACCTATATATAGAGTGTTTCCCGTAGACCTAAGCTAAGAAATTATGCAACAATACACATAAGGAAAAAATACTGCGAATAGTCAAATTTATAGATATTTAAAATATATATATAAGCATTTATATTTATAGTTTATTTCATACAAAATAAATGCCCGCAAGCGGCTTCCTACGCCACGCGAAGCCGACGCTACGACAGCTCTACGTGAGATGTTCGTAGTATATGTAGTTGCCTACAATCATTTTAAAAAGCTTTATTTAATAAATGGTACGAAATTTTAAATATTTTTTACTAAGTGTAATAATATTTTCATAGATATATAAATATTTATATGCATTTATACCTACTGTAAAGATCGAAATGTAACCTGCCCTTGGAAAGTTGAATTAGTATGTTGATCACTTTACGTTTACTTCAAATGTATTTCAAGAAACAGTTAATTACTGGTTTCTACATTCTATTTCCACTCTACTCATACTTATTTACTAAAACTAAACTTAATTATTTACTTGAGCTTGAACTTAAGCAACTAAACAAATATGTATTTAATTTCTACATATTACAGATATACGAGATTTAATGAGTTTAATCTATAAATATAAATCAACTTCACGCTGTATCCCACTTGCAACGGGGTAGGCAGAGCGAACCTAGTGTTAAGCCACTTAGTTTTCCACTTTCTGCCGGATTCTCCGAGGCATTCCGTTTTAAGTGGCGGAACTCACCGCCGCGCTTTTTCCCTTGATGCCCGAGCGAAGGGATGAAAATACTAAGAAATGACAATCCATTCCCTCGAGTAGGGATTGAACACACAACCGTCGCGTTACAGTATTTATATTAATAAGCATAAATAACATTTATTACTCAAATACATATATAAAACTCCACGTTTGTAATATCACTTAAGGTTAATACGATACTCCTAAAATTAGGTCGTCGCTCGGACAATAGTCTCTTGCACCTACTACTGTCGGCTTCACCCGGATGTCGCTGTCTCCGTTCTCCACCACCACTTCCGTAAGGGGGAAAGGGAGGAAGTTTCCGACTAACTACAATGGGCCTTTTGTATTCCACCGCTAATCCTGGCTGATAATGTGATTAAAACTACCTTTGCGGTCTCGTGAATGAGTTTTCTCTAGTTATAGCCTCGCATTTTTATATTTAAGCAATATTGTTTTCTGTGGTGTTATAACGAGCAAATAAACAAGTGAATATAAAATATGTGTTTTGATTTTTACCAAGAATATTATTCATAGAGCAATAGTGAAAAATTAAATATACCTATTCATAAATTTTTGATATCTAATAGAACATGTCAGGAGGAAATTATATAAGTCCAGTGAAATATATGTGTATTCGTCACAAAATTTCATTGTAGATTATTTTAGATATTAATATCTTTATTTTAGATAGCAATTAATTGCTATCCTAGAACTAAAACTCGTACTGGTTCTCATTGGTAGTTCCGAGAAACTATTTAATTTCTTAAAGTATTTAGAGATGTAATTACTTTACTAGGCAGATACAGAAAAAAGTAATAGACTCAAATGTTTTAGATAGCCTAACGTCATTTTGTAAATCAGTGGTTACAAGCCAGATTAATATTACAAGACTAATTCTTACGCTTTGAAGTGAGATTTAAAAAGAAGATAGATTTAAGAAGAAAATTTGATTTTAAAATAATTTCTATTCGTAAAAAATATTTGCTTTTTAAACTTGAAGCGTGCTCCTTTGAACTGCAAAGGTAGCCAATATGGGGTGCGTTAAGGGAAATATTTATGCTTTTTATATGTTTAAATTTTATTTTCTGTGGTATGGTGATGGAAAATATGACGGAAGAGATTTATTAAACGACTTCATTCACTAAAAACCAGGTAAATATTAAGTTGCAAAATATATCTTTATAAGTTTTATATCGAAGTAACATATGTTAACTAGTCGAGTCAAATATTTTTATGATCAAAATTTCTACACTGCCATCTACTGACCTATACAATAACTACGAACTAAGTCCCTTCATTTTTATAAGTTTTAACTATAGCACAATGCCCTCTAACGTTAACGAGATGTACTAGACTATACAGCCTTACAATCCTTACATATTATTTCATTTTCGCCGATGGGTAGAGCTGCCGTATAGTTTTGCTATAGTTTTTATAACCTGCTGTAATAATATTGTTTCAGTTAAAATACAAGATAGGTAAAGTTCCGATAAAAAAGTGTAATTTAAATTAAAACAATGAACAGTAATAATTATATCAATATAAACGCAATAAGACATTAAGATATTTTGTATGCGCATTTAATGTAAAATAAGTTATATCATATAAGTATAAAAATAGAAAATACCCACAAAATAGTTTGAAAAACGAAAAACACGCTTAACATTATTTATTCGTCGTACTTTCGAACCTGGCACTTGTGCAAATTTTCAAGCAAGACGTGGATCAAAATAGCATTAGAATATTATCGGAGAAATAAGTTTCTGTTCATGAAAAATGTTTCTAAATTAATTCTGACTCATTCAACATCATTTTTTCTTTTTATCAGCTTTTAACTTGTAATTAAGCTGTGATTCCAGCATTTGCATATATTCTATGTACTTCTTTCCCCACGGTGAGTAAGACTCGTACCAATGCTTGAACATTTCGTAATCAGCTTCATCAGTATACACTACTCCTTCATACTCGAGGACCGCATTGATAATCTCTTCGGGATTTAAAGGTTTGCTATGTAACTGAGCAATTCGTCTTCCTTCTAACAATCCATAAGTTGCTTTTATTATAGAATTAATACCGTAACCTCTTAAAACTTGAGCTACACAGTGAACGTTAAATTCTCGATCGATACCATGATATTTCATTAAAATTTTAGTCAATATATATGATATGCTTCCGTAATCTGATCTAGGCAAAAGAATTGCTGAAGGAAACGCCTTGTACATCTGTGCAGTTTTTGCCAACCAAGGCTCTGAAGCTGTCCCTAAAACTAAAATTTTATCTTCATTTGGAATGATAGGTTTTATTATTTCCTTAAAAAAATCTTTCTGTAAACGTTTGGGGTCGAAGTATTTATCTTCTTTAGGTACTTTTTTACAGAAAATCTTATCGGCGTTGTCAACTAATATTATGGTTGGCTGCATTAATCTACTTACTCTATTGACATATAAAAACATAGATTTTAAATTTTTTGGCCCTGGATATTTATTATATACATTCATTGGAGATAGATCTATTATGATAGAATTTGTTTCTGTGGCAATTGCGTAAATTAAGGTTCTTTTTCCAGATCCTTTAGGCCCAACTATTATGTGTGATCGATTGGCATTAGGGCATGATGAACCAAGTGTTAAAAGGCAGCGCAATCTAATTTGCTCTCTAACGTCTCCTATGCCCGGTGGAGGAAAATGTGGTGTCCATAAAATTGCACGACAATCCGCGGCGGAGTAATTTTGATCACCCCAAAACTCATCTAAAGTGGTGTGCGGATATTTTTTTATTATACCTTCATCTACTAAACTTTGAAACATAGCTGCAGGCGACACCTTATCTGGCTTAGGCGACTTAATTCTTTTTGGTCTCTTTCTCTTTCGGCTTTGTGGAACTTTTAGAATACCTGCTGCGTGGTAATCCATCTTCAATGAATTCTTTAACATATTTAATTCCATTTTCATCATTTCATCTACAATAGGACGCAATTCAAATTGTAAATCCTGATACGCATTTTCGGTAATTAGTTTATAAATATAGCCTCTCATGACATCTAAATCTGCATCTTTTGTGTCAATGATTTTCCACTGATTTTGATAGTTTTCCCATGCTTCTCGCACTGGGTCAATATTACTACCAACAGCAATATAAACTCCAGGATCGTTGTCAGGATTAAGACGTGATTTTTTGTAGTCTAATAAACGTTTTTCTTCTCTTATTTTTGCATCAAGTTTCTGCCTTTTTTCTTCCTCACGTGCTGCTTTTTTTTCTGCTTTTATTTGTTCTTTTGATTTTTGGGCACCTTCTGCTTTTAATCTCTTTTCTTCGTCCGTACGCCATTCTATATATTCTTCAATTGTAAATGTTTCACCTTTTACGATAAGTATTGATCCCCCCTCCTCAGGCCATGGATATTCATCAAATAGCCTCAGTTGATTATACCAATCTCGCAGCCACTGCCGTATTTCATCAGATATGTCCTCCATGACGTCCCCTTCGCGAAGACGGAATACTCGAGTTTTTTCTTTTAAATTTTCGTGAAGCCAATTTTCGTAAAACTTTTCACGAAAATATCGCCGTTTTTCTTTAACTTTTTTTAATAGATCTTTAGCTGATGGTGGTGACCAAGATGGGATAATCATATTTAGTTTTTCCTTTTGTTTATTTTCCTTAAGATGAAAACGTTTTAATTCTATAAATTGTCTATAAATATTTTGAATCAATGAAGCAGCTCTTATTCTTAAGTGCTCACTTGCTGGTTTTGCTTTCTGTCCTGCTAATTCAAGATATAAATCTGCATCCTTGTTAAATATGCGCGTTTTTTCTCTAATTGTACACCTGGAACGTTCCATACGTTGTATATTTAATAAATGACCAGAATATTCTTGTTCAAATCTTAAAGCCTCCAATTCTTCGGGAGATAACTGTATAGATTCAGAGACAGCTACTTCTTCGCCTAGAGCCAGTTTTCTTTTAATTTCATCCTCTTTCTCCTGACGTATTCTGTCTTCTTGTTCTAATTGCTCCTGTTCTTGTCGTTCTAATTCCGATGCCGTCGGTGTGGGATCACCAATACGATTACCAGCAAAAATTTCGTCTATAATATATTGCATCTCTTTTTGTCTCATTTCAAATGAATAATGAAAAGGACATAAAATTTGAATATCTTGAGGTACAATGAGCATTTGTTGTAATGCATTTTCTGGATAAGTATATTCAAAGACTTCTACCTCTTCCAAGGTCGATTTCAGTTCGAGAAGTCGACAAGTTATTGTATCTATCAGTTTTCGTATAAAAGGTCTTCTTTGTACTTGCTCCATCTGATCATAACAATCACATACCTTATTATATAAATAACAATATTTACAATACACTTTTGCTACTATTTCAACAGCGGTTCCTTGTGGCTTGATTCCTACAAATGCCGAAGCTAATTGTTGTAGATCGTCATCATCTTCTATAGTTTTTTGAATTTCTTGTTTTATTTTTAGCCAGAGCTCGTAGTATTTTTGATTTGACATCTTATAAATAAAAATTTCAAGTTAATATTGAAGATATTTCTACATTAATACTGTGTTTACTCTTATGGAGACTTCATTACAATTTAAAACAAAATATGCGAATGTCAATTTTCCTGCCAACTATCATTCTTCTTTTTTAGTATTGTTTATCTGTCGTTAAAAATATAAAAAATAAATATAAAATAATAGAGAAGTATACAGGTACTATAAATAATGAACGATCATTAACTCTAATCAGTTTAAAATATTTCCGAATGTGTTTACTTTATATGATGTACTTTACGAGACGTATTACAATATACTATTGTTTAATTCTCTATACTTATTTAATCATTCGTGATTTGAACTACATATGCCTATATACCCATTATGTTTTATCACATTCAAGTATCCCAACTCCCAAGCAATCTATTCTTTACTTAGAGTCGTGGGGGAGCAACAATGTCGTACGGCTCCCGGCGCTGGCTACAATAAAAATGTTTCAAGTGCGCCTCCGTACGTTCCATTGAACATTAGAATCGGCGCACGCGCTCGTCTCTTGCTTCCGGTGAATGACGCGTGCCACTTTTCCGCTTTCGGTCCAATTTTATAAGATACAGCGGTGAAACGAGGAAAGAAAAATTTGAAACATTCCTTATTGAAGCATTTTGATATTTTTTTTATATAATTATTAGGTACATTACCCGCGATGCGTTTAATCTATATAATCTATATAAAAGACAATAACGAAGATCATTGAAATAAGAATCTGATAATTTATATTCATTCTGAAATTACAATAACGTAAAAACTGAAAACTTTTAACATAATATCAAGTATCACAAAGCTAGCATATTCTATATTAGATATTATTATATTCAAATGCAAATTTACGACAGATAACAAATCCGTTAATTAATAATATTAAATTAAAATTATTATTTATATAAATGTATTTGTAGAAATAATAAAAAATAATTCTTATATCGATATAGTAAAAACTCAAAAAGTCTAACTTGCTTATGATTCAGACCAAAATAAACTAGCAAAAACGATGGAAATGCAACGTAGCATTGATTTATTCACTATCCCTCCAATGTATTCATTTCGGGTGTAGAAATTTTTGCCATTAATTTTGTTAACTCTGTCTCGGGCAATAAAGTCAGCTTGGGGAGGGTTAAAGGGATCAATGCTATTAGTTTGTAAACTTGATATCTTTTAGATTGTTGATCTGTTTATAATGCTTAAAATTGTTTATAATTTGTACATTGAATTTCACTTATATGTTTTGTTTTTAAACTTTGTCGAACTTTTCTTTTGAGTTTCATTTTAAATCAGATATATTATACAAATATACTTGACAATTTGTTTTTAGTGTTATGTTTTATTATTAACTTAAGATATGTTTCCTAGAAGGACACGTAGGACAAATAATATTATTAAAAAATAAAAAAAATACCTATTCTATAAATCAGTAAAAAGGTTATTAAAGGTCTGGTTGATGAAGAATACATTTTAATAATATGTTCAAATTTTCTCCCACGAGTGATCATTATTATCCTCAGCGTGGTTAATCAAGGCTTGTGACAAATTAGTCACGGTTCCACCCATCCAGTTAGTGGCCTGGAGCAGCGGAACGTAAGGACAGAATGATTGACTGAACAATGTACTTTGACTAGTACGATCGACTAAAACTGACTACTCATATTTGATTTGATTGTAATATACTATTGTATTTATGTAGTATATTCATAATTATATGTATAATTTATTATTTTGCATTCGGAATTATGAATGTATTTTATAATATCCAAGAGAAAAACTTTAAATAAAAAATAATATGTATTATCATCATATAATCCATATTATGTGAAAAAAGATCGAAATAATTATTTTATTTTTATTTACAATTGAAATTACATACAGTAAACACAGATAAAAATCAAATTAAAAGAGCAACAATTACTGAATTAAGTCAACCCTAAAACGGTGGAGTGCGGTCTTTTGTACCGCTATGAGAAAAAAAATCACTATAATCTACGCTTGTCACCGCAAATTTGAGAGCTTTCTGGACACGCGCATTCATTCGATACGCACGGTGGTATCACTATACATTGGACCCCTTATATCGTACTTCATTTTATATTTGCCTATGATTGTTATCGGAGTTGTAGCTGTGTTTTTAATATGTTAGGGTTAGTTTTTCTTTCTCTAGCTTCTCATCAGGATGGGAAGGAATCTAGTGTTAACACACTCCGTTCCTCACCTACCGCTGCATTTTTGAGGTATTGCTTGTTGAATAGCGGAACTCAACACCGCGCTTTAAACGTAGATAATAACATGCATATACAAGACTATTTATAAAGTTACTTTTTATAAACACTTACTGGAAGCTAAGAATTTTATTATAATTACACAAGTTGAAAAAAAAATGTTTTAATCTTGCTGCATATTTCTTAATTCGTTGAGAATTTTTTAGAAATTATTTGAGATAGGTAATGGTAAATCTATTATATATATATATATAATATTTTTTTGAGCCAATTTACTGTAAAAAAAATCTTCAATACTGAGTGCCTATTGAATGCGTACTGCATTCATTATGTAGAGCTCTTAATTATCGGGAAACGTGTGACGACGCGTGCCGCTGTTTAGTTACGGAGCTGTAGTACTTGTCGATAATATTATTTACAGATATTAACGTTAAACATAACTTACATGTATGGTTTTACGTACTAATTTTTAATACTTATTTTTAATATATTTACAATATTTTTAATACTTATTATACGTATTTTTAATACTTACTACATTTATAATTTAACATCAAAAGTATATTTTATATCGTGATTTATATAGACAGTTTTTATTAAAACAATAATCATATGTTCCAACTATTAAGACAGAAGCTACGATTTTGCTACGGTTCTACAATGATAAATAAATAATAATTCATCCCCCCAAGTATAGATCGAACCCACAAGCGTCGTATTACAGTAACCAGTTTGTGTCCCTGCGCCACGACAGTATCATAATTTTTATCTTATTACTTCAACCTTTCATCATCATTTCACCTTTTTTTTATTTCGTCACTCCTCAAAGAAAAATATTCGAATTAAAACCAATTTTTACTGTTCTAACAAAGAATGGCTACTGAATATTTATGTTATTGAAATGTGTACGTAGAACAAATCAGAATTCATGTATTCGCGCAAGTCCTGATATGCAAAACACAGAACACTAATAACAACCAGTCCATAAGGGTGTATAACAAATATTATTACACAGTGAGAGTAAAATACTACTACATTTATCAACTTGAAGCTATAAATATATATTACTATTAATAATCAAACGTATTATTTTAAATACGGTTTCACGCTGTATCCCGCATGTAATACAATAGGCAGAGGGAGAATATTAAGACACTCAACTCTCCACTTTCCGCCTAATTTCAAAGGCGAAACTCAACAACGCGCTTTGTCTAGGACTACCACCACCAGACTAAATTTAAATAAACATTTAATTTACTCGAGTGCATCGAACCCACAACCAGTCGCGTAGCCTCAACGTACTATAACCTGCTATAAGTACACTAACAACTAGTACTATAGACCATATTAATTATATACAACTACTATGAATACAACACAATTCGCTATTAAAAACAGGTTGCGAACATTCAGAACATCCGCAGAATGAATAAGACTATGTTTAGTACTACGCTATTCTGATTTGCATCTATATATGACATGAATCGGGTTTGTTTTCTGTTTCTGTTTTAGATTATAGCTTAAACTATTAAAAATGAATAATTTTTGTTACGGGCAAGTTAAGCCTGATGACTACATTTAAAGTATCCACATTCTATATAAATTATATCGAACCCGCAACATCTACTAAATTAGGTGATAGTAAATATGTAACTATTTATTTAATTTTTCTTCTTTTTGAACTTTTATTTTATATTAAAAATAATTATAAGGCCAACCAACCGGCCTTTGTGGAGTGCTCAAATACATTCTTTCCTCTAGATAAAAAGGAATATTTGATTCGGTCACATTACGTTTTAAATAATAAGTTTGTCGAATTAGAGGCCGTCGTGGCGTAGCGGCACAAGCCTTTGACTTTGGTAGTGTGGGTTCGATTCATACTTGGGGAAAATAAAATATATCATATTTTTATTTTTTCACTCTGTTAACTAGGAAAAACGCGATGTTGTGTTCGGTCAACAAGCAATGTCTCGAGTGGCGGAAAGGGAGAAGGGGAGGGGGGTATTGTTTTAACACTGGTTAAACAACTAGCTTTTCACAGTGCGAAGCGAGCTTTTTTGCATAAATTTGTTATGATGGCTTGATATTGATTTACGTACCACACAAAAAGATACGTACAATTCCATTTCTAGATATAAATATACATATAACTATGTATAATTTTTTATAGATAGCAAAATTCCATATCGTTATTACAGTAATTCCAAATAATATAAAGAAGAAAGAATTTAAAACCACTAAAATATTAAATTACGCAAAACAAATTGCCACAATTACAGACTGAGGAGACCAACGACGCATAAGTTCAAAGGAATGGGTAGACAATTAAAAGTTTAAGTGAGCTTCGTCAAAGGGACGCTTATCGTGCTCGACAGTGCGCTTAGATTATGTTATGCAGCTAAATCTTTGAAAGTTATATTTTGAACTGGCATTACGCCTTCAAATACAGACACCAGTCGTGGTGCAGGGGTTTGTGCAATTTTTTGATTTTATTCTAGGTTGAAGTGTATTGGACGCGTCTGGCTACTTGCGATGGTTTCAAACCGAGAATTCAACAACAAAAGTTCTCCTATAAAATATATTTATTGATTTGTATACATTGATACTGGTTAGAAAAATCCTGCGCTAGTTTTTCTTACATACTCCTCAAAATTTCTGGACGATTGATTTAATGCCAAAACTAAAACAATCGAATGAAATATTAAGTAACTGTCAATAAAGATTTTGAATTCTAACGTTTAAAGTTTTGGTTAAATCTCTCAATTCAACTTACCTGTACATTTCGTTGCTCTCAAAGTATCCGACAGGGTAGAAGACGACGTGTAGACTTTTGATAATCCGCTTGATATCTTATCTGATCCTGGAAAAATGATTAATTAAAGTATTTCCTTAAATACAATAAATAATATTGTATAAAATCATAATAAATGAAAAAAAAGTATAAAAAACCTATTAATTTTCAAATAAAACAAATCTAAATTCTCCCACGCGTGTAAAAAGTTGATACATCATTTAGAATACGAATCACTCCGTACAATATGTTTTGCAACTATTTATTTATTGTATAAATATGCTGAGGCACTCGGTGGGTCGAGCAGAACACATAAATCTCCAGCGAGGGGAAAAGAGCATCATTACTGGTGTTTCTTTCGCACAATTAAGTGTTCATTGTCCCCGCTACGGTTCCCATGAAATGGCTGACACAACAGACGCTGCGCGCGCGCATTCCGTGCACGCGCCATCTTTTGTGGGTAGACGGAACTAGAAATGATGTCACTCAATCTGACCCATTATCATCCCTGATTTATACTTCACGCGCGAATGGCTATTGATTGTGCAATAATTGTTTGTTTGTGCCATAATCCTGGGGACGCCTGTGAGAGTTTTCGTTTTGTGGATGACTTTATTGGCTTAGCAGTTGTAATACTTAATAAGCTGTTTCAAAAGTCCCCTATGTTTAATTTTCTAATGAAGAGTACCGCGATGT